>QRFJ01004653.1:67435-92660 GCA_006176705.1 Cocos nucifera
TGTTAGATATATGTGCCCTAGAAGCCAGAATTGGCTGACACTTGTAATACACTTCTAGGGGCAAAATTGTAATTTTGACTATAATTAATGAAATGGGTTATTTTCTATCACACATGTGTATTTAGTGTCTGTGATACATCCTTTGAGTTAATGGTAATGATAATTCATATTTTCAAGAGTTGAAAATTTAAGACATGAATAATCATTATTAACTCATAAACAGCTCCCGACCATAGGATCATCACGAGGATGGTGATTGATCCGGAAGGTTGGTGTACGATCGCTTCTCTTTAGTAGATGAGTCTTGAGTCTACGGTGTGGAGACACCGGAGCGAGAGTACAGGTACTCGTTAGAGAACGAGGGCACTGAGCGTGACCACCTCGAGTAGTCATTAGGGAAGTCTACCTTCTCGTCAATGACTGACTCGATGCTGCAGTAGTGTGTCTGGTTCTTTGACCTGAGATGCATCGGCAGTTCACCTTGAGGGTGTTATAGTTTGACTACACCATTACTCGGTCTCCTAGCCATATGGAACCCTGAGGTGTATGTTGGCTATAGCATGTTCATTGTAGGAACTGGATTGCATCAAGATGGGATCTATCTACCTCGGTGGTAGAGGAGTAGCCCTATGATGATCATGAGAATCAAGTCCAGAAATCCATGGCCATGGTAGAGTGAAATAATAGAAAGAGTTTCTATTTAGATTTTCACATTGGACTCGAATCGAATGATTACATCATATGACAGAGACTAGGGTTTGACGAGTTCACCTTAACCCTAATCTGATCGGGGCTCAAGATAGAAGAACTTAATCACACAGGTAGCTGCACCAAGAGGTTCGCATTCAGCTCTGATGGGTTGCCACCATATACTGCTAGGTGTCACTGGTGGATTTTGGGAGCAATTAGAATGATTTAGATGATCGATCATTCTAGCTGTTCGAATCAGAAGAGTTCTGATCCATCGAAAGGAGTTTCGATGATGTCTATGATAGAGATCATGACATATCCCATTACCATACAGAACTGAACCTAACTGGGTCACACAAACAAGGGTTTGAATCTGGTGATCATCAATTGAACTGATCTAGTTCAATTGATCTGAATGAGATTCAATTAGGTTCAAGGAAATCGTGCTAGCACTCGATTGAACCTAACGTTCTTCTTTTACTATCATAAATAAGTTGTCCTGACTGAGCCAAAGGAGTTTGTGCTCAATCAGAGGCCTTCATATGGTCTGACTGGAGGTTGTCCAAGTCAGAATAGGTTGTCTTATTTGTAAGACATTACCTGCCATTTTTGGTCACCTGCCATTTCTTGTTCTTTGACTTTGGTCAAAAGTCTACCTTTGACTGGTCAAACGTTGACCATTGACCCTTTGACTTTTGACCACATGTCATGCACCTATTGGAGAGCTGGTGGGGGCCTTGTCCCCCTGCCAGAACCTGGCAAGGAGAAGGGCGCACGCCAAGGGTGGCGTGAGCCCAAGTAGGAGGCGCCTAGGAGTCCTTGTTGGACAAGGACTCCACCTCCCTTTAGGATTCCAATCAGAGTTCTACTAAGAATCCAGTTTGACTGGTCTTAGGCGCCCTCTAAGGAGGAATCCAGGGGTCTCTTTTTCAACCAATCAGATTTAGATCTGATTTCACAAAGGGTTGTGATTGGTTGAGAGGAAGAGGAGTTGGATCACAAGAGGTCTATAAATAAGACCCTGCGCCCAACCCTAATCCTAAGTGAATTCAATAGAGATTTCCCACGTCCAAGGCTGCCTCTCCCCTCCTTCTCCATGCCATACTCTCTTCTCCCCTTGCTCTCCACGTCCAAAAGTGTTTTGGACTTAGTTTGGTGCGATTCAGATCAAGGAAAGGCGATCAAAAGCAAGAAGGCTGCGCTGCTGCAAAAGGACGACTGCAGATCTTCAAAAGAGTTTTGAAGATCCTCCAGATCAGATCCAGATCTGATTTTTGGAGGTGTGATAGAGAAGAAGAGGATTCTCCAGATCCAACCCGAGTGGATACCGGTAGAGGCCAGGCGCTTGCGTGGCTAAGATCCAGAACCTTCCGCTGCAATCAGGATCATCTACAGGGTAATAGGATTACCCAAATCAGGTAAATTAAATTTGATTTAATTTATCTTATTTTATTTTATTTATTAAAATAATAAGAATCAGATCTGAAACATATCAAGATCTGATTGAAGATCAAGAGAAAATTTTTGAAATATATCTCTTGATCTAATCAGATCTGGACGAACCTGGACCGGGAAATCAGGATTTCCCTTCAACTGGTATCAGAGCCATGGTTCTAAAATTGTTTAGATCTGATTTTAATTTTATTTTAATTAGAAAATAAAGTGATTTCAGATGTCACATGAGATGTGATCAGATCTGAAATCAGAAAAATTAAAATTAAATGATTTGGATCTAAGAACATGAAGATATGCATGACTAGTTCTAGAATAGAATAGTTCTATAGAATAGTTTTGCATGTCTTTGATTTAATCTGATTAAATCATATTTTAGATCTTCTTATTTACTATTTTCTGATATTATAAGTGTTATAATAACATCTGATAAACAGCAAATAAAAATTATTTAATTTTAAATATCATATGAGATATGATAGATGCATGACTAGACTAGTTGTAGAATAGTTCTACATAATTGTCTAGATTAGAATTTATTTTGATTAGATCAATTTAAATCTAATTTTTTAGATTATTATGTGATAATTTAGATCTGAAAACATGCATGATTTGATACATGAGATGTATGCAAAATATGCCTTGATTAGATCTAAATTTGTATATGAGATATATGATATAGATCTATAACTGTTTTGTAGATTTACATGTTCCTGATTAAGGCGTTCCTCTTGGCCGTCCGGTCATAAGAACGAAGAAGGGTTTAAAGGCCCTCTCTTCCCATTCGATGGGGTGTTCTTATGACGTGTAGGGGTGCTGCGTGTTCGTCCTTAATCAGAAACCCAAAACTTACTTTCTGCAAAACCCTAGATCCTGAAACCCTAGGATTTATTGTGCATATTTTGTTTATGAACCCAACTTAATTAAGAATTAAGTTTATGGAATATTAATTAGGTCTAAAATTGAGAATTTCAGATCTAAGACATATTCATAATACTGGGTTCGGGCTTGGGTAGCTCAATTAGGTCTAAGCGGTTGATCAAACCGAATCAAGAGTTGGTTAGATGGGATCAACAATGCTTAAATTGACCAGCCTAATAGGATTAAGTCTGGGTCAAGATCGAGTCACGATCAAGCAAGACCTAATTAGGCTCAGAGGTTAGAGTCTGGATTGTAGGCTAACCCAATTGGTTCTGACTCAACAATTTGGTGTCTAAGGTAAGTTTGGCACAGACGACCGACTGGTTTTTAATTGGAAGCTACTCGACCTGAATGCGTTCTTGTGCGAGTTAACGGCATATTCCTTCCACCGGTCTCACTTACCTGGCCATATCTGTTGACACAGTTCTGATCTGAGGTGGTCAATAATCCGAGCTGACCCATGCCACTAGGTTAGTCATAATTGTTATGACTAAGCCAAGTCTAGTTTAATGAGACCTGAATCAATTCTCCCTAAGAAAAGATTAAGTCCGAGGTCTTCCACCATTGTAGACGTGCGGGCCCTTCCCGGGGTTGATTGTTCTCGGCTGGATACAGTGGCTCAGTTGCACCGGGAAGACGCAACCATGTCTATTAGGCATTGGATGCTATGGGCTGGAGGATGAGTTGGGCTCAATATTCCGGATACGGTGAGAGACCCAATTAGGAACCCAGTCTATGCAAATGGTGGGTCTGACTTAACTAAGGAGTGGATCAATATTCCGGATACGGTGAGATTCATGAATTAGAGACCAAGTTTGGGTGCACCATGATTAGAGAATCATTGAACAAGAGTTGTTCACTCATTGGCTAACCCATCACCAATAACTGTTAGGTGAGGTGATGAGTCAGTTGGTGAGACCGCACCACCCACTAGAAATCATCAATCGTGGAGATTTTCGCATCTCTACAGAGGGAGTGTAGGGATCCGAGAAAATAGTGGGAGCTAATTTGTTTAAAAATAAAATCCCTAAACAAATTGGTCAAGTCAAAATTACAGTATCTAACTAGAATCTTTGACTCTCTACAGGAAAATGTCTGCGTCCAACCCACTGGCACGTATCCTAGACACACATAGACTGACTGGACCCAATTATAAAGATTGGCTCAGGAACTACAAAATTGTTTTGGGTTCAGAGAAGTTAACACATGTTTTGGACCAGGACCCTCCCACCTTACCAGCTCGTCCATCCACTGAACAGAGAGCGTCTCTGGAAAAATGGATTGACGAAGACAATAAGGCCAGATACTACATGTTGGGCTCGATGTCTGATGAGCTCCAGCGCCAACATGAAGATATCGGGACTGCTCGCCAAATGTTGGCTCACCTGCAGGAGATGTTTGGTGAACAGAGTCGCGCAGCCAAATATCAAGTCACGAAAATGACTTTTTAAGGCTAAGATGCGTGATGGGCAGTCAGTCCAAGATCACTGTCTGACAATGATCAAGGACATGGAAGAGCTTGAGAAGCTCGGTGTGAAGTTGGACTTGGACTTGCAGAACGATATTATTCTGCAATCCTTGACTGATGCATATGGGCAATTCATCATGAATTACCACATGCATAAACTTCAGAAATTCCTTGGCC
Source organism: Cocos nucifera (assembly GCA_006176705.1). NCBI lineage: Eukaryota > Viridiplantae > Streptophyta > Magnoliopsida > Arecales > Arecaceae > Cocos > Cocos nucifera. The sequence goes on from QRFJ01004653.1 coordinate 72,144, forward strand.
GAGTTGATGAATATGCTGGTTACCGCTGAGCTTTCTATGAAAGGTTCTAAAGGCTCAGTTCTTGCTATGGAACGGACTTCTTCCAAAAGAAAGTCTTATGGAAAGAAAAAGAAGTCTGTGAAAAAGCAAAAGGTAGAAGGATCAAAGAAGAAGAAGGCAGAACCGAAGAAGAAGGTCGATGGCAAAGGAAAGTGTTTCCATTGCAACAGCGACGGCCATTGGAAGCGGAACTGCCCTACTTACCTGGCCACCCTGAAAGAACAAGAAGGAAGGTCCTTCTGGAGGTATGCTCGTTATTGAGTCTAACCTTACGGTTTCTTCTGCATCCAGTTGGGTGCTTGACTCTGGTTCTAGTGCTCATCTGTGCACTTCTATGCAGGGTCTTGAGGATAGCAGGAGGCTGAGGGATGGAGACATGATCCTACGCGTCGGTAATGGAGCAAGAGTTGCTGCAGTAGCCGTGGGAACATACCCTCTGCGATTACCATCTGGTTTAGACTTAGTTTTAAAAGACTGTTATTATGTGCCTGCAGCTAGCAGGAATTTGATTTCTGTTTCATGCTTAGCACAAGAAGGTTATGTGATCACCTTCTTTAAGGACCATTGTAACATTCTTTATGAAAGAAATAAAATTGCAAATGGTTTCCTTGTTAATGGTCTTTATCAGTTGCATATTGATGTACCTGTTTTAACTATCGAGCAAAACGTGAATGCCAAACGACCTAGGGATAGTCCAAACGACAGATATCTATGGCACCTGAGATTAGGTCATATAGCAGAAGATAGGATTAACAAATTGGAGAAAAATGGGCTATTGAGTCCATTGACTTTTGAGTCATATCCAACTTGTGAATCTTGTCTTCAAGGCAAAATGACTAAACTCCCTTTTGTTGGACATGGGGAGAGGGCCACAGATCTCCTTGCCCTAGTACATACTGATGTGTGCGGCCCATTCGATGTGCCGGCTAGAGGCAATTTTGTCTACTTCATTACCTTTACCGATGATCTGTCTAGGTATGGGTATGTGTATCTTATGAGACATAAGTCTGAAGCTTTTGAAAAGTTCAAAGAATTCAGACATGAAGTAGAAAAACAAACTGGAAAACCCATTAAGGTTCTTCGATCAGATCGAGGAGGTGAATACCTTAGCCGGGAATTCCTAGACTATCTTAAGGAAAATGGCATAGTCTCTCAATGGACTCCACCAGGAACACCTCAACTCAACGGGGTTTCAGAACGGAGAAATCGGACTCTATTGGATATGGTTCGATCCATGATGAGCTTCACAGACCTCCCAGATTTTCTTTGGGGACATTCATTATTAACTTCAATCTATTTACTGAATAGGGTTCCCTCTAAAACCGTTCCTACCACACCGTATGAGATATGGCACGGTAAGAAACCAAGTCTGAGTCATCTCAGAATTTGGGGTTGTCCGGCTTATGTCAAAAGACAACAAGCGGACAAGTTAGAGTTTAGGTCCTTTAGAGCTCGATTCATAGGATATCCTAAAGAGTCATTAGGATACTATTTCTACATTCCAGAAGACCACAATGTGATTGTGAGTCGACATGCCATATTTCTTGAAAAATAGTTTATTCAAGATAGTGGCATTGGAAAGCAGATTAAGCTTGATGAGAAAGTCTCACAAGCAGAACGAGCTAAGGACCAAGTGGAACCAAATCAGGTTGAGCCAATAAGAACACTACCTCCTCCACCTCGTAGATCGGAAAGAGTTTCCCGTCCCCCTGAAAGATACTTAGGTATTATTTCAGAGGATGTAGAGGAAATGTTCCTCATAGGTAATGGTGCTCATGGTGATGATCCCAAAACCTACAACGAGGCGATATCAGATATCGACTCCGAGAAATGGCTTGAGGCAATGAAGTCAGAGATCGACTCGATGCACTCAAACCAAGTCTGGACCTTGGTAGATCCACCAGAAGGTATAGTACCTATTGGGTGTAAATGGATCTTCAAGAGAAAGATTGGTGCAGATGGGAATGTGGAGACATTCAAGGCTAGACTGGTGGCAAAAGGTTATAGTCAACGTGAAGGCATTGACTATCAGGATACCTTTTCCCCGGTAGCTATGCTAAAATCCATCCGCACATTGCTTGCTGTTGCAGCCTATTTCGATTATGAAATATGGCAAATGGACGTGAAAACGGCATTCCTAAATGGATATCTTGAGGAAGATATCTATATGGAACAGCCGCTAGGTTTCACATCCAGTGATACTGATCACAAGGTTTGCAAGCTGCAAAGGTCCATATATGGACTTAAGCAAGCATCTCGGAGCTGGAACACTCGTTTCAATGATGTGATCAAAAAGTTTGGTTTCATCAAAAATGAAGAGGAACCATGTGTTTTCAAAAGGGTCAGTGGGAGCGCTGTTGTCTTCCTCGTATTGTACGTGGATGACATCCTCCTTATTGGGAATGATATTCCCATGTTGACATCAGTCAAGATGTGGTTGTCCAAGGAATTCTCCATGAAAGACCTAGGTGAAGCATCCTTTATTCTAGGAATTAAGGTCTATAGGGATAGACCGAATAGGATGCTAGGACTTTCACAGAAGATGTACATAGAGGAAGTACTAAAGAGGTTTAGTATGGAAAACTCTAAGAGGGGATTAATACCCTTCAGACATGGTATTCATCTTTCCAAGAAGATGTGCCCCAGCACACCTGAGGAAATAGAACGCATGAGCAAGATCCCTTATGCTTCTGCAATAGGGAGCCTCATGTATGCCATGCTATGTACACGACCTGATATAGCCCATGCTGTGAGTGTCACAAGCAGATATCAGTCAAATCCAGGTGAAGAACACTGGACTTCTGTGAAATGTATCCTTAAGTACTTGAGAAGAACTAAGGATATGATGTTGGTCTTTGGTAATGGAGAACTCCAAGTTCCAGGGATACACAGACTCGGACTTCATGTCCGATATAGATGATCGAAAGTCGACATCTGGCAGACTGTTTGTGTGCAATGGTGGAGCTGTCAGCTGGAAGAGTTCCAAGCAAACTGTGATAGCAGATTCCACCATGGAAGCAGAATATATAGCTGCATCAGAGGCTGCAAAGGAAGCATTCTGGTACAAGAAGTTTGCTGCAGAAATTGGAGTAATGCCATCAGATGCCATTCCTCTTTACTGCGACAACAATGGCGCCATAGCCCTTGCTAAGGAGCCGAGGTCTCACCAGAAGTCCAAGCACATTGAGCGGCGATATCATCTCATCCGCGATTACCTTGAGAAAGGTTACGTTGAGGTCAAGAGAGTCAACTCCGCAGATAATGTGGCAGACCCACTTACAAAGCCGTTGGGCCAGCAGAAGATCGAAGCCCACCTTGAGAAGATGGGACTTAGACTTGTAGCCAATTGGCTTTAGGACAAGTGGGAGATTGTTAGATATATGTGCCCTAGAAGCCAGAATTGGCTGACACTTGTAATACACTTCTAGGGGCAAAATTATAATTTTGACTATAATTAATGAAATGGGTTATTTTCTATCACACATGTGTATTTAGTGTCTGTGATACATCCTTTGAGTTAATGGTAATGATAATTCATATTTTCAAGAGTTGAAAATTTAAGACATGAATAATCATTATTAACTCATAAACAGCTCCCGACCATAGGATCATCACGAGGATGGTGATTGATCCGGAAGGTTGGTGTACGATCGCTTCTCTTTAGTAGATGAGTCTTGAGTCTACGGTGTGGAGACACCGGAGCGAGAGTACAGGTACTCGTTAGAGAACGAGGGCACTGAGCGTGACCACCTCGAGTAGTCATTAGGGAAGTCTACCTTCTCGTCAATGACTGACTCGATGCTGCAGTAGTGTGTCTGGTTCTTTGACCTGAGATGCATCGGCAGTTCACCTTGAGGGTGTTATAGTTTGACTACACCATTACTCGGTCTCCTAGCCATATGGAACCCTGAGGTGTATGTTGGCTATGACATGTTCATTGTAGGAACTGGATTGCATCAAGATGGGATCTATCTACCTCGGTGGTAGAGGAGTAGCCCTATGATGATCATGAGAATCAAGTCCAGAAGCCCATGGCCATGGTAGAGTGAAATAATAGAAAGAGTTTCTATTTAGATTTTCACATTGGACTCGAATCGAATGATTACATCATATGACAGAGACTAGGGTTTGACGAGTTCACCTTAACCCTAATCTGATCGGGGCTCAAGATAGAAGAACTTAATCACACAGGTAGCTGCACCAAGAGGTTCGCATTCAGCTCTGATGGGTTGCCACCATATACTGCTAGGTGTCACTGGTGGATTTTGGGAGCAATTAGAATGATTTAGATGATCGATCATTCTAGCTGTTCGAATCAGAAGAGTTCTGATCCATCGAAAGGAGTTTCGATGATGTCTATGATAGAGATCATGACATATCCCATTACCATACAGAACTGAACCTAACTGGGTCACACAAACAAGGGTTTGAATCTGGTGATCATCAATTGAACTGATCTAGTTCAATTGATCTGAATGAGATTCAATTAGGTTCAAGGAAATCGTGCTAGCACTCGATTGAACCTAACGTTCTTCTTTTACTATCATAAATAAGTTGTCCTGACTGAGCCAAAGGAGTTTGTGCTCAATCAGAGGCCTTCATATGGTCTGACTGGAGGTTGTCCAAGTCAGAATAGGTTGTCTTATTTGTAAGACATTACCTGCCATTTTTGGTCACCTGCCATTTCTTGTTCTTTGACTTTGGTCAAAAGTCTACCTTTGACTGGTCAAACGTTGACCATTGACCCTTTGACTTTTGACCACATGTCATGCACCTATTGGAGAGCTGGTGGGGGCCTGTCCCCCTGCCAGAACCTGGCAAGGAGAAGGGCGCACGCCAAGGGTGGCGTGAGCCCAAGTAGGAGGCGCCTAGGAGTCCTTGTTGGACAAGGACTCCACCTCCCTTTTGGATTCCAATCAGAGTTCTACTAAGAATCCAGTTTGACTGGTCTTAGGCGCCCTCTAAGGAGGAATCCAGGGGTCTCTATTTTCCAACCAATCAGATTTAGATCTGATTTCACAAAGGGTTGTGATTGGTTGAGAGGAAGAGGAGTTGGATCACAAGAGGTCTATAAATAAGACCCTGCGCCCAACCCTAATCCTAAGTGAATCAATCTATTGAAAGAGATTTCCCACGTCCAAGGCTGCCTCTCCCCTCCTTCTCCATGCCATACTCTCTTCTCCCCTTGCTCTCCACGTCCAAAAGTGTTTTGGACTTAGTTTGGTGCGATTCAGATCAAGGAAAGGCGATCAAAAGCAAGAAGGCTGCGCTGCTGCAAAAGGACGACTGCAGATCTTCAAAAGAGTTTTGAAGATCCTCCAGATCAGATCCAGATCTGATTTTTGGAGGTGTGATAGAGAAGAAGAGGATCTCCAGATCCAACCCGAGTGGATACCGGTAGAGGCCAGGCGCTTGCGTGGCTAAGATCCAGAACCTTCCGCTGCAATCAGGATCATCTACAGGGTAATAGGATTACCCAAATCAGGTAAATTAAATTTGATTTAATTTATCTTATTTTATTTTATTTATTAAAATAATAAGAATCAGATCTGAAACATATCAAGATCTGATTGAGATCAAGAGAAAATTTTTGAAATATATCTCTTGATCTAATCAGATCTGGACGAACCTGGACCGGGAAATCAGGATTTCCCTTCAAGGTGAACAGTCCCGTTGAGCTCGACACTTCGACTCCTCCATGGATAGCTGCGGGCTCGAGAGTAGGTTCGACCAGTGCTTCGATAGTGACCTTGGGCTCTTGCATGGGCTTGGGCACCTTGGCAGTGGGCTTGGAGGATTTGAGGACCACTTTGGTGTGAGAGAAGTCGACTGCAGCATTGAACGGCCCCGCTTCTTCATCGGACTCCTCTTCCACGAAGTTGAGGTCAAGCTAAGGAAACCTCCAGGCTACCCTACCTTCATAGAGTTTGAAGCCCTTTCTGAATGCTTCCTAGTTAAATGAAATATTTAAGTCCTCTATTTCAAAGGAGGCTTTGAACTCCTCCATGGCTCGGACTGCCATCTCCAAAATGAACTTTGATATTTTAGCCTCTAGCTCGGTGACTCTGATCTCGGCCTTCTTCTTTTTCTCCTCCAAGACCAATACAGCCTTAAGCCCGATCAAGATGAGCTCCTTCTTTCGAAGTGCCCTTCGGAGATTCTCGTTTTCTGCCACCCTCTCCTCCATAGGTGCTTGGCCTCGACGATCTTTCCTCGCAAGCTATCGACCTCGGCCTGAAGGTCCCCTTGGACCTTCAACGCTTTCGTCTCCTGACGATTTATCCTCTTGAGGTGGGCCAATATACGATGGTCCGACTACCATGGACGAGTCACAGTAAGATAAAAAATAATAATGATAAATACATATATATGATGAAAGAAAAATATGGCAAGATGACTACCTTGAGGAAGGTTCCAAGGGATTCCCAGACGAACTGCATCTGGTCGAGGTTGGCTAGGCAGTCCACCTCTCCGAGCATGGCGAACTTGTTGATCAGATCTCGAATGATCTCTGGATTACCGAAGGGATCCACCGTCAAATCATCACTGTCATTATCGCCCGACCCGCCTGGGCGAGCCTTTCGGACCACCTTCGTGACAGTAGCCCTCTTCTCCTTCTTGTCATCATCGGCCCCTCCTTTCCTCTCGGTGATGGGCTTCGGCACTGGCCCTCCAGTAGGGATGCTCGAGGGTGCGGGAGGCTGAGGGTCCTTATCTTCGACATTGCCCATAGTGATTGAAAGGAGCTCGACACCCAGAATGACTTCGAAAGCGATCGCGGGGATATTCAGGACCTCAGAACTCGAGCCACCAACCTTCATCCATTTTGAGCTTTCGCTTGGGGCCGACCGACCCCTTTCTCTTCTTAGCATAAAGGCCGTTGGCAAGCTTTCCTATAGTATTGGATCCATTTTTGCAGCAAAGAAAGATCACGATCAGCTGAGGTATGCATCAAATTTCATAAGAGTCAATACATGTATACGAATGCACTTAATACCTGTAGGATCAAGAGGGCTTAGGCCAAGGTTAAACAAAGTCTATTCCTTCAAAAGCTCGAGGAGACTGGAAGCTCGGTATGCCTTGAGTCTATTAGAAGATTGGAGGTTGGCTCCATCCAAGCTAGGAGCTCGGTAGATGGATTCCCTAAGATAGCCCCATGGAGGAAGGTTAAGTGGCAGGGTTGGTGATAGGAACGCGATGCTGTCGTTAAGACACCGTGTTTATCAGTTTAATCCGACTTCTTAAAATTATTGAAAATACGTAAATAGTAGTGAGTCGGGTCGAATCCACAGGGAAGGTAGTGTTTTTAGATTTGAAATCTTTGATTTTTTTTTTGAGAAGAAAAAGAAAATGATTTGAATTTTGAAATAAAAACTGAAGTTGAAAGATTGAAAATAAAAATTAAAAGATGCAGGAATTTAAATTTGGTACTAAGATCTACTAGTTAGATCTTAGCATCTACTTGCAAAGTAATAATTTAAAGTGCAAAAATTAAATTACAATAAAAATAAAAAGTAAAAAATTAAAATGTAAAAATAAAAATTTTTATTAAATAAAATTTTAGAATTTAAATACATAAAATTTAAAAAGAAAAAATAATAAAATAAAATAGCCTGATCTCTGATCTTGGATCGGCATTGGCAGAAAGATGGTGTAGAAGCTCGGCTCTTCTTCTCGGCACCCGTTGCTTCGAAGCAGCCTTTAACCCATAGCCTGGCTTCGCCCTATACCAAAGCTTCACCTTGATCGGAGATGTTGATTTCTGATGGCCTAGGGTCCTTTTTATAGAGCTAGGAGGGCTGGATATTTTTTTCTAAAGGCAATATGGGACTAATAGCCTTTGTAATCATAAAAATACAAAGAAATTTAGATAAAATTTGAATCAAAATAGCTCTGATATGACTCTGATAAATCTGATAAAATCCAACCGTTCAATAAAAATCCAACGGTCCAAAAATCATCAAAATCGGATGTAGATCAGCCCAGATCAGGTCGGATTAATTTTTGGCCATTGGATCGCACTTGATGGAGGAAATCTGGCCGCAAATCATGTGCCTGAGAGTTTGATCACCGTCGGGAGCTTTCTGGATCGTTGGATCGTCGCCTGGATCGAGCGCTGTCATCCGATGGTGATCCGCGTGATGTTTGTATCTGAATAAAATTTAGAAGCAACCACAGCCGTCCGATCCTGACCGCAAACAACCACATCCGTCCGATCGCGCAATAACTGTTCCCATGGACCGCGTGGACCGGCCGCACCGCACACCGCAACCAATCAGCGCCGCTATTGTCGGACGAAAAGACTAAATTACCCTTGTGAGCCGCGATAAATTTTTGTAGACCCTTAAGGGGTCTAGGTCCACCACGTGGCAATTTCTGATTCGTCGGAATTTGCTGAGCTGGCGGTCCACGCCTAGATCGTGGACCGGCTGATGGCTTCAATGGCTGAGTCGGCTTTGATGGCTCGGCTTGGCTTGGTGGCTCGGCTTGCGAAGCCGGCTGAGCCATTTTCTTTTTTATTTAATTTTTATTTATTTTATATTTTTAAAAATTCATATCTTTTCATTTTAGCTCTGTTTTACTTAAAATTTGTTTCGTTGTGATCAAAAAAATGAGCTCTTTCTATTGATAATAAAATTTTATTTTTTTAATTTTTTTTTAATTTTTATTATTTTTTAATTAATTTTTTAATTAATAAAAATATAAATTTTTTAAAAATTATATATAAATTGATTAATAATTCTTAAAAATTAATATAAATTAATTAATAAATTAATACTTTTATTAATAAATTTATGATATTTATTAGTTGGGCAGCGGACAAAGAAGTACTTCTTCTTCTAATTATGAATGAAAGAAGGAGCGCCTTTTAGCAACCCCTTCTTATCAAACTAAGGAAAGAAGTACCACCAGTCCTTTGTAGAAGGATGATGTTTAAAGATGTAAAAATTTTCGAACAATAAGACTATTGACTGAACTTCAGCCTGGCGATAGAGAAAAAAAAAAGTTAATTACGAACCGAAAGAAGTTCGATCCTACGGAGGCAAAGGGATGTTCAAAAAGCAAAATAGGATGACTACAAAGGGAGGAGGTGGAAGTCAAAGCCCAGCATGCAAGACTTCTAGATACAAACAAAATTTATCAGTCGGAGGTGAACTAGCATGGTTGTCTGACCTAGGGATCTCAAGGTCATACTCCGATGGGATGCCATACTATATCCTAATCAGAAAGAGGTCATTCGGAGTAAGGATAGAAGGGATGATGTTCGAAATAAAAGGCTGATGGGACATGTTCCTAGGCTCAATCTTAGTCAAGGGGGCAGGGTCTAGGAAGGCCGGTCAAGATGAGCTCCAAAAATTGGTAGATCATAAAGTTTCAGAAGATATACAGATCGAAGTAAATCCCCCAAAAGTCTCAAAAAGTAGGAAAAAATGAAGTACAAGAACTTGTATAGAAAAATCGAGAGAGCAAGAAGTAAAAGAGGTAAGAGTAATTGAAAATAGGTATTAAGAGGCTGACCTAAGCTGATTAAGAATGATAGAGAGATGATGAGTATGACGAGAATCAGATGGAGGAACGTTCGGGACCTAGGAAGATGAAGGGAGGAATTGAAAATCTTGGATGGAAGAAGAGCAGATGCCAAAGGAAGAAGAAGACTTAGGCAAGAATGAATTCTGGAGGTGGGAGAAGGCCTTAAATAGCCAAGAAAAGCTCGAGATAGTTATGATGATAGATCTTGTTCAATCAGACCGCGAGTGTCGCATGTCCCACTCATCATGGTAGAGTGATGGCTATGGGCGAATCCTTAATTGCACCGTGCTTGGGGAGTGTTGCAATGGAAAAGTCGAAGGGCCGTCTTCTCAAACTCATTTCAAATTTAAGGAGCTTTGATGCCAGCATGGAAAACATCAAAATGTCTCATCCTGACGAGTGCAGAAAATCGAAAAAAACTTCAACAGCTGCATCAACACTCCCTTCAAACTTCAAACTCAAGAGTGGGGGGACTATTATTGGGGGTGAATCCACTCCTACCGAAGTTCAGTCAGATATCTGATTGCTGAATGATCCCGTCAGATAGCGATGACTAAGATTGATCCTCGATCGAATTTGCAAGATCCCTCCAAATTTCGTCTAGATGAGCTTGAATGGCTGGGGTGGCTGAGCTCCTCCACCCCAGGTAGCCAGACTCCTTCAAAACTTCTCCACCAGTTGGACTCCTTTCGGACTTCTCCACCAGTTGGGCTCCTTTCGGACTTCTCCACCAGTCCGACTCCTCCCAGACTCCTCCACTAGTCAAACTTCTTCTGGACTTCACCTTCCATCGAACTTCTTTTGAACTTCTTCCAACTGCCTAAAAGGATCTCAGCACCAACTCAATATGGCAAATAACAACCCACACACAGCTGAAATCAAAAACCTCTGAGCTCCCCTAGAACAACATCAGCGAGGGATGCTCCATCGGCTACAGCCATCCCATCCAAACTCCAGCTGGCACATCATGACAATAGACACTACCCTCTATAACAAACTTCATGTGGTCCTGAATGGCCCACTACCAGATGGTTATGACTATCATTATCAATTTATAATAGGCTCCGTCTATATAAGAGATCCTCCAGATATGCTTTTGTCCCTAAGTTCTCTTCTTCTTCTCGATATTCTACTACTTTCTGTTAGATATATGTGCCCTAGAAGCCAGAATTGGCTGACACTTGTAATACACTTCTAGGGGCAAAATTATAATTTTGACTATAATTAATAAAATGGGTTATTTTCTATCACACCTATGTATTTAGTGTCTGTGATACATCCTTTGAGTTAATGGTAATGATAATTCATATTTTCAAGAGTTGAAAATTTAAGACATGAATAATCATTATTAACTCAAAAACAGCTCCCGAACATAGGATCATCACGAGAATGGTGATTGATCCGGAAGGTTGGCGTACGATCGCTTCTCTTTAGTAGATGAGTCTTGAGTCTACGGTGTGGAGACACCGAAGCGAAAGTATAGGTACTCGTTAGAGAACGAGGGCACTGAGCGTGACCACCTCGAGTAGTCATTAGGAAGTCTACCTTCTCGTCAATGACTGACTCGATGCTGCAGTAGTGTGTCTGGTTCTTTGACCTGAGATGCATCGGCAGTTCACCTTGAGGGTGTTATAGTTTGACTACACCATTACTCGGTCTCCTAGCCATATGGAACCCTGAGGTGTATGTTGGCTATAGCATGTTCATTGTAGGAACTGGATTGCATCAAGATGGGAATCTATCTACCTCGGTGGTAGAGGAGCAGCCCTATGATGATCATGAGAATCAAGTCCAGAAGCCCATGGCCATGGTAGAGTGAAATAATAGAAAGAGTTTCTATTTAGATTTTCACATTGGACTCGAATCGAATGATTACATCATATGACAGAGACTAGGGTTTGACGAGTTCACCTTAACCCTAATCTGATCGGGGCTCAAGATAGAAGAACTTAATCACACAGGTAGCTGCACCAAGAGGTTCGCATTCAGCTCTGATGGGTTGCCACCATATACTGCTAGGTGTCACTGGTGGATTTTGGGAGCAATTAGAATGATTTAGATGATCGATCATTCTAGCTGTTCGAATCAGAAGAGTTCTGATCCATCGAAAGGAGTTTCGATGATGTCTATGATAGAGATCATGACATATCCCATTACCATACAGAACTGAACCTAACTGGGTCACACAAACAAGGGTTTGAATCTGGTGATCATCAATTGAACTGATCTAGTTCAATTGATCTGAATGAGATTCAATTAGGTTCAAGGAAATCGTGCTAGCACTCGATTGAACCTAACGTTCTTCTTTTACTATCATAAATAAGTTGTCCTGACTGAGCCAAAGGAGTTTGTGCTCAATCAGAGGCCTTCATATGGTCTGACTGGAGGTTGTCCAAGTCAGAAAGGTTGTCTTATTTGTAAGACATTACCTGCCATTTTTGGTCACCTGCCATTTCTTGTTCTTTGACTTTGGTCAAAAGTCTACCTTTGACTGGTCAAACGTTGACCATTGACACTTTGACTTTTGACCACATGTCATGCACCTATTGGAGAGCTGGTGGGGGCCTGTCCCCCTGCCAGAACCTGGCAAGGAGAAGGGCGCACGCCACCCAGGGTAGGCGTGAGCCCAAGTAGGAGGCGCCTAGGAGTCCTTGTTGGACAAGGACTCCACCTCCCTTTTGGATTCCAATCAGAGTTCTACTAAGAATCCAGTTTGACTGGTCTTAGGCGCCCTCTAAGGAGGAATCCAGGGGTCTCTATTTTCCAACCAATCAGATTTAGATCTGATTTCACAAAGGGTTGTGATTGGTTGAGAGGAAGAGGAGTTGGATCACAAGCTTAGTCTATAAATAAGACCCTGCGCCCAACTCCTAATTCCTAAGAATGCAATTAGAATAGAGATTTCCCACGCCCCAAGGCTGCCTCTCCCCTCCTTCTCCATGCCATAAACTCTCTCCTCCTTCTCCTCTCCACGTCCAAAAGAGTTTTGGACTTAGGTTTGGTGCGATTCAGATCAAAAGAAAGGCGATCAAAAGCAAGAAGGCTGCGCTGCTGCAAAAGGACGACTGCAGATCTTCAAAAGAGTTTTGAAGATCCTCCAGATCAGATCCAGATCTGATTTTTGGAGGTGTGATAGAGAAGAAGAGGATCTCCAGATCCAACCCGAGTGGATACCGGTAGAGGCCAGGCGCTTGCGTGGCTAAGATCCAGAACCTTCCGCTGCAATCAGGATCATCTACAGGGTAATAGGATTACCCAAATCAGGTAAATTAAATTTGATTTAATTTATCTTATTTTATTTTATTTATTAAAATAATAAGAATCAGATCTGAAACATATCAAGATCTGATTGGGATCAAGAGAAAAATTTTTGAAATATATCTCTTGATCTGAATCAGATCTGGACGAACCTGGACCGGGAAATCAGGATTTCCCTTCAACTGGTATCAGAGCCATGGTTCTAAAATTGTTTAGATCTGATTTTAATTTTATTTTAATTAGAAAATAAAGTGATTTCAGATGTCACATGAGATGTGATCAGATCTGAAATCAGAAAAAATTAAAATTAAATGATTTGGATCTAAGATTACATGAAGATATGCATGACTAGTTCTAGAATAGAATAGTTCTATAGAATAGTTTTGCATGTCTTTGATTTAATCTGATTAAATCATATTTTAGATCTTCTTATTTACTATTTTCTGATATTATAAGTGTTATAATAACATCTGATAAACAGCAAATAAAAATTATTTAATTTTAAATATCATATGAGATATGATAGATGCATGACTAGACTAGTTGTAGAATAGTTCTACATAATTGTCTAGATTAGAATTTATTTTGATTAGATCAATTTAAATCTAATTTTTTAGATTATTATGAGATAATTTAGATCTGAAAACATGCATGATTTGATACATGAGATGTATGCAAAATATGCCTTGATTAGATCTAAATTTGTATATGAGATATATGATATAGATCTATAACTGTTTTGTAGTATTGACATGTTCCTGATTAAGGCGTTCCTCTTGGCCGTCCGGTCATAAGAACGAAGAAGGGTTTAAAGGCCCTCTCTTCCCATTCGATGGGGTGTTCTTATGACGTGTAGGGGTGCTGCGTGTTCGTCCTTAATCAGAAACCCAAAACTTACTTTCTGCAAAACCCTAGATCCTGAAACCCTAGGATTTATTGTGCATATTTTGTTTATGAACCCAACTTAATTAAGAATTAAGTTTATGGAATATTAATTAGGTCTAAAATTGAGAATTTCAGATCTAAGACATATTCATAATACTGGGTTCGGGCTTGGGTAGCTCAATTAGGTCTAAGCGGTTGATCAAACCGAATCAAGAGTTGGTTAGATGGGATCAACAATGCTTAAATTGACCAGCCTAATAGGATTAAGTCTGGGTCAAGATCGAGTCACGATCAAGCAAGACCTAATTAGGCTCAGAGGTTAGAGTCTGGATTGTAGGCTAACCCAATTGGTTCTGACTCAACAATTTGGTGTCTAAGGTAAGTTTGGCACAGACGACCGACTGGTTTTTAATTGGAAGCTACTCGACCTGAATGCGTTCTTGTGCGAGTTAACGGCATATTCCTTCCACCGGTCTCACTTACCTGGCCATATCTGTTGACACAGTTCTGATCTGAGGTGGTCAATAATCCGAGCTGAACCCATGCCACTAGGTTAGTCATAATTGTTATGACTAAGCCAAGTCTAGTTTAATGAGACCTGAATCAATTCTCCCTAAGAAAAGATTAAGTCCGAGGTCTTCCACCATTGTAGACGTGCGGGCCCTTCCCGGGGTTGATTGTTCTCGGCTGGATACAGTGGCTCAGTTGCACCGGGAAGACGCAACCATGTCTATTAGGCATTGGATGCTATGGGCTGGAGGATGAGTTGGGCTCAATATTTCCGGATACGGTGAGAGACCCAATTAGGAACCCAGTCTATGCAAATGGTGGGTCTGACTTAACTAAGGAGTGGATCAATATTCCGGATACGGTGAGATTCATGAATTAGAGACCAAGTTTGGGTGCACCATGATTAGAGAATCATTGAACAAGAGTTGTTCACTCATTGGCTAACCCATCACCAATAACTGTTAGGTGAGGTGATGAGTCAGTTGGTGAGACCGCACCACCCACTAGAAATCATCAATCGCGGAGATTTTCGCATCTCTACAGAGGGAGTGTAGGGATCCGAGAAAATAGTGGGAGCTAATTTGTTTAAAAATAAAATCCCTAAACAAATTGGTCAAGTCAAAATTACAGTATCTAACTAGAATCTTTGACTCTCTACAGGAAAATGTCTGCGTCCAACCCACTGGCACGTATCCTAGACACACATAGACTGACTGGACCCAATTATAAAGATTGGCTCAGGAACTACAAAATTGTTTTGGGTTCAGAGAAGTTAACACATGTTTTGGACCAGGACCCTCCCACCTTACCAGCTCGTCCATCCACTGAACAGAGAGCGTCTCTGGAAAAATGGATTGACGAAGACAATAAGGCCAGATACTACATGTTGGGCTCGATGTCTGATGAGCTCCAGCGCCAACATGAAGATATCGGGACTGCTCGCCAAATGTTGGCTCACCTGCAGGAGATGTTTGGTGAACAGAGTCGCGCAGCCAAATATCAAGTCACGAAAATGACTTTTTAAGGCTAAGATGCGTGATGGGCAGTCAGTCCAAGATCACTGTCTGACAATGATCAAGGACATGGAAGAGCTTGAGAAGCTCGGTGTGAAGTTGGACTTGGACTTGCAGAACGATATTATTCTGCAATCCTTGACTGATGCATATGGGCAATTCATCATGAATTACCACATGCATAAACTTCAAAATTCCTTGGCCGAGTTGATGAATATGCTGGTTACCGCTGAGCTTTCTATGAAAGGTTCTAAAGGCTCAGTTCTTGCTATGGAACGGACTTCTTCCAAAAGAAAGTCTTATGGAAAGAAAAAGAAGTCTGTGAAAAAGCAAAAGGTAGGAAGGATCAAAGAAGAAGAAGGCAGAACCGAAGAAGAAGGTCGATGGCAAAGGAAAGTGTTTCCATTGCAACAGCGACGGCCATTGGAAGCGGAACTGCCCTACTTACCTGGCCACCCTAAAGAACAAGAAGGAAGGTCCTTCTGGAGGTATGCTCATTATTCGAGCAAAACGTGAATGCCAAACGACCTAGGGATAGTCCAAACGACAGATATCTATGGCACCTGAGATTAGGTCATATAGCAGAAGATAGGATTAACAAATTGGAGAAAAATGGGCTATTGAGTCCATTGACTTTTGAGTCATATCCAACTTGTGAATCTTGTCTTCAAGGCAAAATGACTAAACTCCCTTTTGTTGGACATGGGGAGAGGGCCACAGATCTCCTTGCCCTAGTACATACTGATGTGTGCGGCCCATTCGATGTGCCGGCTAGAGGCAATTTTGTCTACTTCATTACCTTTACCGATGATCTGTCTAGGTATGGGTATGTGTATCTTATGAGACATAAGTCTGAAGCCTTTTGAAAAGTTCAAAGAATTCAGACATGAAGTAGAAAAACAAACTGGAAAACCCATTAAGGTTCTTCGATCAGATCGAGGAGGTGAATACCTTAGCCGGGAATTCCTAGACTATCTTAAGGAAAATGGCATAGTCTCTCAATGGACTCCACCAGGAACACCTCAACTCAACGGGGTTTCAGAACGGAGAAATCGGACTCTATTGGATATGGTTCGATCCATGATGAGCTTCACAGACCTCCCAGATTTTCTTTGGGGACATTCATTATTAACTTCAATCTATTTACTGAATAGGGTTCCCTCTAAAACCGTTCCTACCACACCGTATGAGATATGGCACGGTAAGAAACCAAGTCTGAGTCATCTCAGAATTTGGGGTTGTCCGGCTTATGTCAAAAGACAACAAGCGGACAAGTTAGAGTTTAGGTCCTTTAGAGCTCGATTCATAGGATATCCTAAAGAGTCATTAGGATACTATTTCTACATTCCAGAAGACCACAATGTGATTGTGAGTCGACATGCCATATTTCTTGAAAAATAGTTTATTCAAGATAGTGGCATTGGAAAGCAGATTAAGCTTGATGAGAAAGTCTCACAAGCAGAACGAGCTAAGGACCAAGTGGAACCAAATCAGGTTGAGCCAATAAGAACACTACCTCCTCCACCTCGTAGATCGGAAAGAGTTTCCCGTCCCCCTGAAAGATACTTAGGTATTATTTCAGAGGATGTAGAGGAAATGTTCCTCATAGGTAATGGTGCTCATGGTGATGATCCCAAAACCTACAACGAGGCGATATCAGATATCGACTCCGAGAAATGGCTTGAGGCAATGAAGTCAGAGAATTGACTCGATGCACTCAAACCAAGTCTGGACCTTGGTAGATCCACCAGAAGGTATAGTACCTATTGGGTGTAAATGGATCTTCAAGAGAAAGATTGGTGCAGATGGGAATGTGGAGACATTCAAGGCTAGACTGGTGGCAAAAGGTTATAGTCAACGTGAAGGCATTGACTATCAGGATACCTTTTCCCCGGTAGCTATGCTAAAATCCATCCGCACATTGCTTGCTGTTGCAGCCTATTTCGATTATGAAATATGGCAAATGGACGTGAAAACGGCATTCCTAAATGGATATCTTGAGGAAGATATCTATATGGAACAGCCGCTAGGTTTCACATCCAGTGATACTGATCACAAGGTTTGCAAGCTGCAAAGGTCCATATATGGACTTAAGCAAGCATCTCGGAGCTGGAACACTCGTTTCAATGATGTGATCAAAAAGTTTGGTTTCATCAAAAATGAAGAGGAACCATGTGTTTTCAAAAGGGTCAGTGGGAGCGCTGTTGTCTTCCTCGTATTGTACGTGGATGACATCCTCCTTATTGGGAATGATATTCCCATGTTGACATCAGTCAAGATGTGGTTGTCCAAGGAATTCTCCATGAAAGACCTAGGTGAAGCATCCTTTATTCTAGGAATTAAGGTCTATAGGGATAGACCGAATAGGATGCTAGGACTTTCACAGAAGATGTACATAGAGGAAGTACTAAAGAGGTTTAGTATGGAAAACTCTAAGAGGGGATTAATACCCTTCAGACATGGTATTCATCTTTCCAAGAAGATGTGCCCCAGCACACCTGAGGAAATAGAACGCATGAGCAAGATCCCTTATGCTTCTGCAATAGGGAGCCTCATGTATGCCATGCTATGTACACGACCTGATATAGCCCATGCTGTGAGTGTCACAAGCAGATATCAGTCAAATCCAGGTGAAGAACACTGGACTTCTGTGAAATGTATCCTTAAGTACTTGAGAAGAACTAAGGATATGATGTTGGTCTTTGGTAATGGAGAACTCCAAGTTCCAGGGATACACAGACTCGGACTTCATGTCCGATATAGATGATCGAAAGTCGACATCTGGCAGACTGTTTGTGCTGGAAGAGTTCCAAGCAAACGGTGATACCATCTCATCCGCGATTACCTTGAGAAAGGTTACGTTGAGGTCAAGAGAGTCAACTCCGCAGATAATGTGGCAGACCCACTTACAAAGCCGTTGGGCCAGCAGAAGATCGAAGCCCACCTTGAGAAGATGGGACTTAGACTTGTAGCCAATTGGCTTTAGGACAAGTGGGAGATTGTTAGATATATGTGCCCTAGAAGCCAGAATTGGCTGACACTTGTAATACACTTCTAGGGGCAAAATTATAATTTTGACTATAATTAATGAAATGGGTTATTTTCTATCACACATGTGTATTTAGTGTCTGTGATACATCCTTTGAGTTAATGGTAATGATAATTCATATTTTCAAGAGTTGAAAATTTAAGACATGAATAATCATTATTAACTCATAAACAGCTCCCGACCATAGGATCATCACGAGGATGGTGATTGATCCGGAAGGTTGGTGTACGATCGCTTCTCTTTAGTAGATGAGTCTTGAGTCTACGGTGTGGAGACACCGGAGCGAGAGTACAGGTACTCGTTAGAGAACGAGGGCACTGAGCGTGACCACCTCGAGTAGTCATTAGGAAGTCTACCTTCTCGTCAATGACTGACTCGATGCTGCAGTAGTGTGTCTGGTTCTTTGACCTGAGATGCATCGGCAGTTCACCTTGAGGGTGTTATAGTTTGACTACACCATTACTCGGTCTCCTAGCCATATGGAACCCTGAGGTGTATGTTGGCTATAGCATGTTCATTGTAGGAACTGGATTGCATCAAGATGGGAATCTATCTACCTCGGTGGTAGAGGAGTAGCCCTATGATGATCATGAGAATCAAGTCCAGAAATCCATGGCCATGGTAGAGTGAAATAATAGAAAGAGTTTCTATTTAGATTTTCACATTGGACTCGAATCGAATGATTACATCATATGACAGAGACTAGGGTTTGACGAGTTCACCTTAACCCTAATCTGATCGGGGCTCAAGATAGAAGAACTTAATCACACAGGTAGCTGCACCAAGAGGTTCGCATTCAGCTCTGATGGGTTGCCACCATATACTGCTAGGTGTCACTGGTGGATTTTGGGAGCAATTAGAATGATTTAGATGATCGATCATTCTAGCTGTTCGAATCAGAAGAGTTCTGATCCATCGAAAGGAGTTTCGATGATGTCTATGATAGAGATCATGACATATCCCATTACCATACAGAACTGAACCTAACTGGGTCACACAAACAAGGGTTTGAATCTGGTGATCATCAATTGAACTGATCTAGTTCAATTGATCTGAATGAGATTCAATTAGGTTCAAGGAAATCGTGCTAGCACTCGATTGAACCTAACGTTCTTCTTTTACTATCATAAATAAGTTGTCCTGACTGAGCCAAAGGAGTTTGTGCTCAATCAGAGGCCTTCATATGGTCTGACTGGAGGTTGTCCAAGTCAGAATAGGTTGTCTTATTTGTAAGACATTACCTGCCATTTTTGGTCACCTGCCATTTCTTGTTCTTTGACTTTGGTCAAAAGTCTACCTTTGACTGGTCAAACGTTGACCATTGACCCTTTGACTTTTGACCACATGTCATGCACCTATTGGAGAGCTGGTGGGGGCCTGTCCCCCTGCCAGAACCTGGCAAGGAGAAGGGCGCACGCCAAGGGTGGCGTGAGCCCAAGTAGGAGGCGCCTAGGAGTCCTTGTTGGACAAGGACTCCACCTCCCTTTTGGATTCCAATCAGAGTTCTACTAAGAATCCAGTTTGACTGGTCTTAGGCGCCCTCTAAGGAGGAATCCAGGGGTCTCTATTCCAACCAATCAGATTTAGATCTGATTTCACAAAGGGTTGTGATTGGTTGAGAGGAAGAGGAGTTGGATCACAAGAGGTCTATAAATAAGACCCTGCGCCCAACCCTAATTCCTAAGTGAATTCAATTGAGATTTCCCACGCCCCAAGGCTGCCTCTCCCCTCCTTCTCCATGCCATAGTCTCTTCTCCCCTTGCTCTCCACGTCCAAAAGTGTTTTGGACTTAGGTTGGTGCGATTCAGATCAAGGAAAGGCGATCAAAAGCAAGAAGGCTGCGCTGCTGCAAAAGGACGACTGCAGATCTTCAAAAGAGTTTTGAAGATCCTCCAGATCAGATCCAGATCTGATTTTTGGAGGTGTGATAGAGAAGAAGAGGATCTCCAGATCCAACCCGAGTGGATACCGGTAGAGGCCAGGCGCTTGCGTGGCTAAGATCCAGAACCTTCCGCTGCAATCAGGATCATCTACAGGGTAATAGGATTACCCAAATCAGGTAAATTAAATTTGATTTAATTTATCTTATTTTATTTTATTTATTAAAATAATAAGAATCAGATCTGAAACATATCAAGATCTGATTGAGATCAAGAGAAAATTTTTGAAATATATCTCTTGATCTAATCAGATCTGGACGAACCTGGACCGGGAAATCAGGATTTCCCTTCA
>QRFJ01004654.1:0-107316 GCA_006176705.1 Cocos nucifera
TTTTTTCTTATATCTTTTACTAGCTTCTTGATTCATAAAGTTGATGGAATGATTGCCTTATTTCTTTAGGCTTGTTTTTTTCTGAATAAGCATACTGGACAATTCACTGACATCCCACTTATCCTTGACAGTATTATAATTAATGTGAAAAGATCCATACTCAAAAGGTAGTGAATTCAAAATGAATTATACTAAGAAGGAGTCATCAATAGTTATTCCTAAGGTCTTTAATCTTGCTGCAATGTTAGTCATCTCTATAATATGATTTTGCATACTCCGTGACCCATCAAACTTCATAATCGTGAGTTCTACCATTAATGTACCAGCAAGTGACTTATCTACAGAATGAAAACGTTCTTTCACTAACTTCAAATATTCTTTTGCATTTTCTGTTTATGGAATAGTACTTTTAATGTTGTTGGCAGTAGTCGTTCGCATGAACATAAAGCTTAATTTGTTAGAACGTTCCCATGCTTTATGGCGTAACTTCTCTTCCTCACTGCTGGAATCCGTAAGAGCGGTAGGCTTATTTTTCAGTAGTGCCAAGTCAAGATCCAATACTCCTAAGTGGAAATTGACTTGTTCACTCCATTCAGAGAAGTTTAAGCCATTAAATATAGTAACAGATGAAGCATACGAATGAAGAAAAATAGCTATATAAATAATATATAAGTACTCAAATTAAAAATAATTTCATAATGGATTCAGATAATTATCAATAAAGCATATTGTAATTCTCCTTTGGATAGATATTACAACGTACTATCATAATTTAATGCCATTTTTTAATAGACAATTAAACTATCCCAACCAAACATACTTGCTATCTTTGGATATACAAATATATTTGATCAAAGAATATTAATTTCCCTCTCTTACGCTCACTATTCATGAAATAATGATTCACCTTTGGGTAAATTCTGAAGTTCCAATGAATAGTGAACATCAATTTATCTACTGAATTTTTTGTTAATAGGTATTTAATCATGGATAAATGATTAGATTATGCATGATAAATTTTTTTAAATATTCTAGTTTGGCTACTTTGGTGACTAACAAATCAATGCATATAATTAATAATTAAAATTTTAAATGCATGTTAAACATTAATTAGAATTTCATCAATAATTGTCCCAAGATTTTTATTAAACAAAAGTTTAAAATAAACTTAATGGATCATTAAAGCATAAAACAATCATTTAGGGACTGAAAAAAAAATTAAGGATTGTTATGGAATTTCATAATTTTTAGGGGCTTATTAGCAAAAAGGTCCATAACTATAATTGGATCCTTTTATAATTTAATCTTTGTTGAGGGATTAGCTGCAAAACCCTGATTTAAAAACATTAATGGGTTTCTTTTGCTTAATGGATGCGAATCAAACCTAAACCCAAAACCCACCTCTCATTAAATGGGTGGAAATTGATAGCGGGTTTCAGTTTAGATCCAAAACCCAATAGCACTTTAGGGCTTCATCTCCTTCTCTGTTATGAGAAGGGGATTTTCATGCCCAAAAGTGACCGCCAGCCGCCCAAGCTTCTTCCTGGCCGCCAGTCGCTGCCAAGCGTGGCACCCTCCGCGGCCGCCGTCCTTGCTGACCGGCCGCCCAAAGCATGTTCAGCTTCTCTGCCACCTATGAAGATCACTGCGATCGAGGAAATCGGTCGTGGTCATGTGCCACTGCCACCCTCTCGACTCCCGCCAGTCATCCTTTGGGCCGATCCTCCTTTGTCGATGCCGATTCTACCATCTTCCTTCGTGTCATAAGACCGTAAGTGGCCGAACAATCGCCGACGCTATCAGGAGGGAGACGCGGCCACATCTTCGGCCTACGACTGGCACGGCAGCAGCCATGGCTGCTACCCAATTCATGGGGCAGATGGGTCAGCCAGCGTGGCCAGCCCCAAAACCCATCCTCTCCCTCTTTTTTTTTGCTGCAGGAAAAGACTCCATCGTGAGCTGATCCTCATGGCTTGCCAACATGCGAGATCCGGCCATCCTAATGGAAGACAATCGAAATCTGATCATCTTCCTGATGCGGGTTGGGATTCGATGATAGATTCATCATAAAATTTTATTTATTTATTTATTCCATTATAAAATATTAATTTAAAATTTTAAAATAAATAAATAAATTTTTTATTTTAGAAAGATCATGGAAAACCTACTCTGATAGCACATGTAAACTTTATTTTGATATCTAGATGCATACTTTAGGTTAAGAACATCAATAAATTCAGGATCGTACAGAGGATTATCTTCATACCTAATGCGGAAGAATTTATTACGAAAGAGAATGACATCTTCTCTACCTAAAAATTGATTTCTCTCCCTTCTCCCGTTTCTTATGGCGTAGCAATAATGATGAAGTTTCTACATCCTCTCATGGGCAGGGATAGGATCTCTATTTATATATTTTTATCGGTACTTCTATTAAGTAACCGGATGAGACTTGAATTCTATTTGAATTCAAATTGATCATTGTTAGAATTCAAATTCTAGAGTCTATGATAAATCAGCCACTTAATCTGAATATTTTCTAACACCTACACCACCTCCAACTATACCATTGCCAACTCTAAACCCTCTGCCATGCCCATCATCGCCACCAAGACCACCTTTACTGCTGCTACCAAACCCATCACCACCACCACCTTCCAAGCTGCCACCACCCTCCTCAAGTCTTAGGAGATTTTTCATATCCCAAGGATTTTGACGTCTACCATTTTTTAAAAATTTGCAAACAAAACATCATTTAGATGATTGTTAAAGCTTGTACTTTTTTTTCTCTCTTTTTTTTTTTTTTTTTGGCTTTTCTATCTTTCCCTAAATTCATATTCTGTAATTTAATTAGAGCACATGGAAGGATTTTAAGGTGCAGAAAGTATTGGATTTACAGTTCAATTATTACTTGCCAAGTCTTGTGTGGTTTTCAATTTCATCAGATCTATCCTTTTTTATCTTTAATCTATCCTTTTCACTTATAAAAGTTCTTTTTTTGTTTTTTTTTAATGGGAATAGGAGGTAGTTGGTGCAATCCCCGTTTATTTTAGAAACATAGTTAGAATGAACGAGTAATATGAGGCCCATATAAAATAATAGCAAACGGAGTCTAGGCCCTTCAAGACTTATGAAAGTTATGTTGAGGAGAAATACTGATTTTTGAGTTTTGTTTATTGTAGGTCTCTATTGGTAGATCATTGGGCAAGGACCATCTAGCCTGAAACAAAATTTGTTTCTGAATTCTATGTTTTTTATGGATTAAGCTTCATAGGGTTTTAGCCAATGTTTCTGGTCTTGTTTTGTGCTAAAGATTTATTGGATAAACTTAAATTGTTTTTCATATTCACAATTCTTTTTCTTCTTTTTTTCTTCAAAACTTCTATCATCTTACTAGTTAAGTGAAATCGAAATCCTACCATTATCAATGTACCTTCTCTAACATTTTTCTTTTCAAAACTAAAATTTGCTATTTGAAGACTCTCGGTGGCCATAAAGACCGAACTAGAGCATTTGATATATAAATCTATTTAAAAGATTCTTTGCAAAACCTATGC
The DNA here is from genome assembly GCA_006176705.1 of Cocos nucifera. NCBI lineage: Eukaryota > Viridiplantae > Streptophyta > Magnoliopsida > Arecales > Arecaceae > Cocos > Cocos nucifera. The sequence continues at coordinate 3,558 of QRFJ01004654.1, forward strand.
CATATCAATGGTGGTGGTGGCGAAGGGTGATGGAGGATGTAGTGGCAATAGGTAGTTATGATGGGTTTGGTGGCAGAGGTAGTCTTGATGGTAATGGTGGGCATAGTAGAGCGTTTGGAGCTAATCATGGTGTAGGTGGAGGTACTGATGGTGGTGTACAAGGTGGTAAGGGAGGAAAATAAGAAATAAAAATCCTAAGAGGAGGAAAGGAGGAAGGAGTCTATGTCAACCAAGTCCATGCCATATCAGCATCCATTAATCATCATATGATAGCATGTGATCATTTTTATCATGGTTCTTAGATGAGTTAATAATCAAAAAAATAATTACAATATTTTAAAAGTTAGATGACTTGATTACAACATATTAAAATTTAGGATAAAAATAAAAACTCCTAAAAAATTTAGAGTTTGTAAAATAATTAGGCCTTATTTTTTTTAAATAGCATGCTTGCATTGTCAAATGGTAGTAGGTTGATGATCATGCGAGCCATCTTAGAATCCATGTTTGTAGAAAGAAAACCATCAAGCTCAAAGTAAGCTACTTGAGCCATTTTGTGTGAATTAACGGGCTAGGTCGGGATTTTGCTCGTTTGGGGGCGGTTGCTTTAATCTTCCTACGCCTTGATGCTTTCCATCAAGAATTTTCTAGGTGTTTGCCAGAGGAGGATTGTGATGGAAAAATAGGGCAGTGGAGGTAGCAAAGGTGGTTAGCCCTTGTCAGGGAGGAAGGTCCTAGGCAAGGGTGGTGTAGGGGCCATCACGATAGCTACAGTGGACCTTGCACAAGATCTCAGAGGAGGAGGTCAAGCAACTACACTGATACTTTATCAAAGTTCTGGAGTTTCCAAAAGTTGAGATGGAGGAATCCAGATGGCAATGCAAGAAGCTTTGAAGCTTGGGCTAGAAGGTGCTGATGGATTGGGTAGCCAAGGAGGTGAAGGAGAAAGAAAAACTGGATTATAATGTGGAGGCTTTCTCATTAACTACTTTAGTTCCGATCGGAGGTGGACTATGCGATAGCTCTTATGGGTGGTCTATGGTTTGAGGCAGGTCAATTGATGGCCATGGAACCTTAGGTCCCAGACTTAATCCTAGGGATGAAGGTTATTTGGCAGATGGTGATATAGATGAGACTCCCAGGCCTACCGATGACATTTTGGAGGGATCTCATCATTTTAGAGCTTATAGTAGAGACTGAAAGGGGCTCCATTGATGACTTCACTGAGCAGCTCCGAAAGATAGGCTATGCTCAAAATTGGATGGAGATTGATTTTGGTGAGCCTTTGAATCTAGGGGTCTTGGTAAGGGGGAAGGGGAGTGTGTTTTGGCTGCCATTCATTTACGAGAACTTATCTATAGTGTGCTTCCAATGTGGGTGGCTAGGGCACCCAAATGGTGACTACCAAATCTTGGGCGTAGATCCTTTATCAGAGAGTAGTAGTGATTGCCCATTGTAGCTGGGGAATGCGGTCAAAGTTGAAGGAGCCAGTCATGATAGAGGGTCTCTGGCCCTGATGGCAATGGAGGGAAGGGGGATCCGATTGAAGATGAAGCACTGCTTAGGCTCTAATGATGGGTCACCAACCAAGGATGGGGCCTTGGCTGATCAACTCCCAGATATGATAGCCAAGGGAACTGAGAGCAAGGCCAAAGGTGAGGAAGGATGCCAAGTTGAACTCGAATTAGTCCAACCCGAGTTCCTCCCCCTCCAAACCTAACTCATTGAGGTTTGTGCCAAGTTCACCAGGTTCACCCCCTAACTCAAATGAGTGCCAAAGCCTAGTAAAGTTGTCCATCGTCGATCACTGGATAAATGGAAAGGTAATGTGGAGGAGGGCCAGGTCAACCCGAGTGAGTCCGAGCTAGGAGCGAGGTCCTCTTTCTGGATAGGGTCCTCTTTCAAGGCTCTATTAACTATTAGCCCAATGGAGGATTACAAGGATTTGGGTGGGGATGATGGCCTGAGCCCAAGAAAGTTGGTCATGGTGGATTTGGGGAGCCCAAGTCTCTAGAGGGCCAAGAGTCCACCAAAGGCCCACCAAGCGAGTGGGTCGGATGGCCTATTGAGCGAGCCCATTAAGCCTAGTTTAGCTGCAACAAGGGCCAAACCAAAAACCTAGGGAGGAAGGTACGACGAAGATGGTCCAAGGGAGTGATGGTCGGCCCTAGGGAGTGTGGAGATTGATCAGGGTTCCATAGAGATGGGCCTAGCTAATGGAGAGGCTGGTGGATTTAGCGACATCGAGGATAATTGCCAAGAAAGGGGGGGGCATCCTCGATCAAAGGAGATGGATATGCTCCCCATTAAGCCAAGGGCAATGGAACGAGCGATTAGAGGTAGGGAGGAGGGGCGGGCCCCTGGGCCAAGTGCTATGAAGACAAAGGAGAAAGGAGGTGTTGGGTCAATGGTTGGACCCAAGAGCACTAATGATTTAGGTATCTTTAATCCACTTTCTTACTTTTTCTATTGAGTCTCTAATCTTTTATATGCTTTAAAGTAGCTAAAGAATGAGTTTTGACTGTTGGAACCTTTAGAATAATTGTTGGGAGTCGTTATGGAAAAAAAAAATTGAAGTTCTGAAAAATTAGCCATTACAGTAACTAGGTCAGCTCAGTTTTTCACTAAATCAGCCTGGTTTCTATTGGATCGGCTCAATATCAATAGACTTCAAAAATTAGTTTTCTATCTTTCTATTTACTGAGACTGAATCAACTAAGTTTTTTATTTAGCCGACTAAGTACTCGGTCAACTCAGTTTTTCACTGAGCCAGCTCAGTCCTCGGTCTTCAAAAATTCTACATATTTTTCTACATGAATGACTTTATGTCTTCAACTTTTGAGGGCTTCTTCCATCTTGATTTTTATGGTCTTTTTCACCATTAAGACTTCCAAAAACTTCTTGTTTGAGCTTTATTTAAGCATTTGAAATCATTCTTTTCTTTGACTTTTCTTCTTTTGAGGAGATTTCTTCTATGGATAATTTCTTCATTTTAGGTATTTGAAAAGTTCTATAAATATTCTTGAAATACATGATTAGTATCATTTATACTCAATATTTTAAAATTATTAAAATCAATCTTAGGATTAATAGAGGTCATACGGGATTATACAGTTGACTATGTCTAGCTAGCACTGGACATGAGGTGCAAGTTTAATTACAGGGATAATTATGATCAAATCTTTCATCCAAAGGATTCATGAGAAAATGAATTCAAGTGCTAATTATTTTAGATTAGATCTAATTTAATTAAATTTGATTTAATTGGATTTAATCAGGTTGAAAATTTAAGTAAGACTTGGGCCTGAACCCTAATCAGATTAGGGTCAGCATTCTATTTGAAATTGATTCGAATTAGATTCAAATCAGATTTAAAATGGATTAGATCCTTAGAGACCTAATACATTGAAACTCTCTCTCCTTGTGGCTGGCCAGGAGAAGGAGGGGGCATTGGTTTGTGCACCCCTCCTCTTGTGTGCATGCATGAGTGAGGAAGAGAGGGTGCTACATTACTTCTTTATGAAGTATTTCTATTTAGATATGATTAGGACTAAAAAGTCCTAACCAAATTAGGTTTGATCTAGACCCTTGGGCATCAACTATATAAAGGAAAGGAGTCTTGGCCATCCAAAATTATGAGAGCTCTTGTTTTGTGTGACATATAGAGAGAGCTAGTGAGGGTGGGTGGTAAGAAGAATTATCCTTCTTCTTCTCTTCAGGCATGAAGAGTTCTTGATTCTTGTTCCTTGGCATGAGGACGTCTCAAGAAAGATCTAAAGAAGAGTTCTTTCAAATCTTGTTCCTCTCTTTGATCCTTTCAGAAGGTGTGACATCAAGATTTTCATCCCTCTTTCCTACGGTGCTTGGCATGAGCACGAAGTAGAGGACCTATGATTTCAAGTCTTGCGAGACATCCGATTCAAGAAATCCCAGTATCCACTGCACGTCATAGATATTTTGATATTAAATATTTTATTTTAAAAATGAATCTATTCACCCGATCCCTAGGAATCTGGTTCTGAATCGGATCTTTTCCTTCAGTGAGGAGGTATGTAGGACCGTCGTCATTTATTCTGTTGGGCTTCAGGCTACTTGTCCTTTTGTTTATCCTCCTTATTCTCTCGAGGCTCGTGGTTAGGGTTTTCTCCATGTTGAACCCAGGCCTCTTCTACATTTACATACTTCTCTATCCTTGTCAACATTTTGGTGAAGTTCTTTGAATATTTTTTCTCTAGTAAAAAGAGAAGGTTGTTCTTCTAGAGCCCGACTTTGAGTGCCGTCATGGCCATGGACTGATCTAAATCATACACCTCCAATGTTGTGGCATTGAAACATTTGATATAATCTCATAGGAACTTTTTCTTCCCTTACTTGATGCTGATGAGGTAGTCAGAACCATGATGCTGCTGATGATTGTTGATAAAGTGAGCTGCTAATGCTCTTTCGAACTATTCAAAAGAATCAATCAAACTTGGATGAAGGCTTGAATACCACTATCAAATTGCCTTTCTCAAGGTTAGTGAAAATGCCCAACAAAGAATTGCATCTGATGCTCCTTGAAGGAGCATCAGATATTTGAAGGCCTCTCGATGATCGACAAGGTCCGAAGTACTATCGTATGATATGAGCTACGGCATCTTGAACCACACAGATCGGTGTTGAAATCGAGGTCCTCTCCTTGATCTCGGCACTGTAATGCCTCAATCTTCTATTGTATTTCCTAGAATCTCCTCTCCACCTTGAAGTCTTGAGTCGTGTGCGGATCATAGTGATTAGGAGATCGATTCTCCAGGGTTGTGAAGGATAAACTACAGGATCGACCTGATCGAATCAGGTCATGCAGTAAAATTTTTAAAAATTTAATACTGATCTGATCATATCTGAGAGTACTCAAATTGATTAGATAGATCTAAAATACAAAAATAAAATTATGATATTCAATACCATCTAATTTGAGTGAATAGTTTACCCACAGTAATGATCTGGAAGCAGCCCGAGGCTCTGACTTATAGCCATGCACGTGCCCGACCTCTATCAACGTCCATTTAGATCAAATCTGAAGGTCTTCTCATTTTAGATCTGATCTCAGAAGATCTAAATCTGAAACTCTTGGGCATGCCTTCGAACCGATCTCCGACAGCAAATCAATCATCACACGATCAGGAATTAGTCGATGCCGTCTTGCAGCAGCAGCACTCTGATGCTCGGATGGCTGATCCACCCAACCCTTGGGCATGAAGAAGAGGAAGAAGAAGAGGGAGAGAAGGCATGGAGGAGAGAGAGAGAGAGATAGAGCCTGGGTGTGGGATCAGTAATGGCCAAACCCTTTGGCCATGGTCTCTATTTATAGACAAAAAGGTGACCTAGACTCTTATGGCTTTAAGCAATTGACCAGGTCAACTTGCTTAAAGCAGAAGGACTCTCCCAATGCCTCCATGCCCCATATCTGAATTCTCATGAATTTTGTTGCAAAAATTCCATGAGAAATGCACCATAAAAATTGGATAAGGGAGGGTTGGCACGGGAGAATAGCTTTCAGGGAGTTTGAACTTTTCAAACTCCATAAGATCCATTCAAACTCTTTTGAATAGATAACCTCCAAACTCCTAAGACTTTATCAATAAGAGGCGCACGCTAGGGAGGGGCGTGCATCCTCTTCTATCCATGCAAATCATCTAGGAGCGCATGCCCCAAGATGAACTCTAAGGGGGCGTGCCTCCTCCTTTCTTTCCTGCAAAGACCGGATTAAATGGTCCTTCATACTGATGCCTCTCGTATGAGACCAAGACAAGTCCTGATCTAATCAGGACAAGCTCTGATATGACTAGGACAAAGTCTAGTCAGACTAAGACAAACTCATACATGATTCCTGGATGAGCCAAATCAAATTTGACTAAGTCCAGATCAATCAGAAAGTCCATAGAAGAAGAAAGTTAGGTTCAATCATGTGCTAGCATAATTTTATTGAACCTAATTGGATTTAATCCAAATCAATTGGACCATGTTAGCCCAAATAATGACATCCAAATCCAAATCCTTATTTATATGATCCAGTTAGATTCAATTCTGTATGATAATAGGACATATCATGATCTCTATCATCAACATCATCGAAATACCTTTCGATGGACCAGAACATTTTCTAATTCATCTAATTAGAATTATTGATCATCAAGATAATTCTAATTAATTCCAAAATCTACTATTGCATAGAAACAGACTACTAGATATCGATTTTTGATCATCTATATCAGACATAAAGTCTGAATCTATATACCCCTGGATCTGGAGTTTTTCATTATCAAAAATTATAAACATATCCTTAGTCCTTCTCAAGTACTTAAGGATACATTTCATAGAAGTCCAATGCTCTTAGTCTGGATTTGATTGATATCTGTTAGTGATACTTATAGCATGGGCGACATCAGGTCGTGTACATAGTATGGCATACATGAGGCTCCCTATTGTCAAAATATAAGGGATCTTGCTCCTGCGTTCAATCTCCTCCGGTGTGTTAGGGCACATCTTCTTGGAGAGATGAATACCATGTCTGAAGGACATAAGTTTCCTCTTGAATTTCTCCATGCGGAACCTCTTCAGTACCTCCTCTATGTACATCTCCTATGAGAGACCCAGCATCCTCTTCGGTCTATTCCTATAGATCTTTATCCCCAAAATGAAGGATGCCTCTCTTAGGTCATTCATAAAAAACTCCTTAGATAATCAGACTTTGATCGAGGTCAACATGAAAATATCATTTTCAATCAAAAGGATGTCATCCACGTACAATACAAGAAAGATAATAGCACTCCCACTAATCTTTTTGAATGCACAAGATTCTTCTTCATTCTTGATAAAATTAAATGATTTGATCACATCATTAAAATGAGCATTCCAGCTCCGAGATACTTACTTTAGTTTATAGATGGACCTTTGCAACTTGCAGATCTTATGATCACCATCACTGAAAGTGAAACAAAGCAACGGTTCCGTATAGATATCTTTCTCAAGATATCCAATTAGAAACACCATTTCATGTCTATCTACCATATTTTATAATCAAAATATGCTACAATCATAAGTAGTGTGCGGATGAATTTAAGCATGGTCACTGGCAAGAAGGTATCTTGATAGTTAATGCCTTTGCATTGACTATACCCTTTTGCCACTAACCTAGTCTTGAATGTCTCCATATTTTCATCTGCACCAATCTTGCTCTTAAAGATCCATTTATACCTAATAGGTACAATACCTTCAGGTGGATCTACCGAGGTTCAGATTTGGTTTGAGTGCATCGAGTCAATTTCTGACTTCATTATCTCTTGCCATTTCTTAAATTCGATATTTGATATCATCTTGTCATAGGTTATGGGATCATCTCCATGAACCCCATTTTCTATGAGAAATATTTTTTTTACATCCTCTGAAATAATACCTAAGTATCTCTCAAGAGGACAAAAAATTTTATTTGACCTACGAGGTGGAGGAGATAGTATGTGGATCGACTTAGACTGACTAGGTTTCTCTGGTTTCTTGGCTCGTTGCTTTTCAAAGACTTTCTCCTCGAGCCTAATCTGTCTTTCGATGCCACCATCTTAAATAAATTATTTCTCAAAAAATATGGCATGTCGACTCACAATCACATTGTGGTCTTCTGAAAGATAGAAATAATATCCTAAAGGCTCCTAAGGATATCCGATGAATCGAGCTCTAAGGGACCTAGATTCTAACTTATCCTCTTGTTGTCTCTTGATGTGGGTAAGACAATCCCAAATCTTGAGATGACTCAAATTTGGCTTCTTACCATGCCATATCTCATACGGTGTGGTAGGAATAATTTTAGAAAGAACCCTATTTAGTAGGTAAATTACTGTAAGCAGACTGCCCCTAAAGAAATTCAGAAAGATCTATGAAGCTTATCATGGATCGGACCATATCTAATAGGGTTTAATTTTTTTCACTCTAAAATCCTGTTGAGTTGAGGCATTCTAGGTAGAGTTCATTGTGAGACTATACCATTCTCCTTGAGATAGTCTAAAAATTTTCAACTAAGATATTTGCCACCTCAATCTGATCAAAGAATCTTAATGAGCTTTTCGATTTACTTTTTTACTTCATATCTTAATTTCTTAAATTTTTCAAAGGCTTCAGATTTGTGTCGCATCTGGTACATATACCCATACCAAAAAAATCGTCAGTAAAGGTAATGAAGTAGATAAAACTATCTTTAGTCGATACATCGATGGGCCACAAACATCTATATGTACTAGGACAAGTAACTCTATGATCCTTTTCCTATATCCCACAAAGGGTAGCCTGGTTATTTTGCCTTGAAGGCATAACTTACAAATCAGATATGACTTGGAAGTCAATGAACCCATTAGTCTAAATTTTTTTAATTTGTTAATCATGTCTTCAGCTATGTAATCTAGCCTAAGGTACCATAAGTATTTTTTATTTAAACTATCTCTAAATCATTTTGATCCTATGGCATTCATACTATGCTCGACATTATTAACAGACACATCAATATGTAACTAGTAGAGATCGTTTATTAAGAAACTACTTATAATTTTATTTCTTTCATAAAGAATAGTACAGTGGTCCTTAAAGAAACTAATTACATAGTCTTTCTGTGCTAGACAGGAGACAAAAATTAGATTCCTGCTTGCCGTAGGTACATAAAAATAGTCCCTAAGAACTAAGATGCTTCTTGATGGTAATCGCAGAGGGTATGTTCCTACGGCCATAGCAGTAATTTTTGCTCTATTTTCGATGTGTAGAATCATCTCACCATCCCTCAACCTCCTACTATCCTTAAGATCCTGCAAAGAAGTGCACAAATGAGCACTAGATCCATAGTCAAGCATCAACTAGATGCAGAAGAAATCATTAGGTTCATCTTAATGATAAGCATACCTTCAAAAGGTTCACCTTTCCACTTATTCTTCAAAATGGCAAGGTAAGCAAGACAGTTTCGCTTCAACCATCAGAGTTGCAGTGGAAATTCTTTTCTTTCTCTATGATCTTTTTCTTCGGATCTTCCTTCTTGTCCTTCTTCTTCCCCTTGATCTTTAGCTTTTTTGTAGACTTCTTCTTTTTTTCAGCAGACTTTCTCTTGAAAGAAGTCCGCTCCACAGCAAGAATTGAGCCCCTTGAATTTTTCAAGATCTCCTCAGTAGTCACTAGCATGTTCATCAACTCAGCCAGGGTACATTGAATCTTATTCATATGAAAGTTCATAATGAACTGCCTATATGAATCAATCAACGACTGCAAAATCAAATCAATCTATAGATCCTTGTCCATCGACATACCGAGCTTCTCAAGCTCCTCTAAGTCCTTAATCATCGATAAGTAATGACATGGACCGACTATCCATCATGCATTTGCATCTTGAAGAGTCACTTGGACACTTCATAGCACTGCGCGACTCTACTTACCATACAACTCTTATAGGTGTGCCAACATTTAGCTAGCAATCTTCATGTCCTTGTGTTGGTGCCGCAACTCGTAAGACATCGAAGCCAATACATAGCACCTGACCTTATTGTCATCACCCAACCACTTCTTATGAAACGCTCTCTGATCGATGATCGGACGGGCTAGGAAGTGAAAGTTCCTGGTTCAAAACATAGGTCAACATCTCAAAACTCAAAATGATTTTCAAGTTTTGGAGCCAATCCTTGAAATTTGATCTAGTCAATCGGTGGATCTTTAGGATCTAACTAAGGGGTTGAATGCATATATTATTTTATAAAGAATCAAAGTTTCTAGTTAGACTTGTAATTGACTTAACCAATTTATTTAGAAATTTTATTTTTAAATAAATTTTAGACTTTCATTATTTTCTCAAATTTCTATACTTTCTTAGCAGAGATACAAAAGTTTCTGCAATTATAGACTTTTAGTGGATGGTGTGGTCCCACCAACCGGCTCACCATCTCACCTAATAGTTATCGATGATGAGTCATGTTAGAAATTATGTTCCAAAGTCAATCATCAGTCTATTGATGATTGTGCTATTTTATAATTATAAATAATTTATTATTAAATAAAATAAATATTTTGATATTTTCATCATAAAGTCTATATCTTCTAATAAACTTCTTTATTGTAATGAAGTCCTTAAGACTATTTAGTTTCGATAAAGAGAGAATTTATCGATTAATCCTTAAACTATTCATGATCAAATAATATGTTGTTAATTAGAATGATAATATTTATCGAGTATAGATCATTGTATGCTATATAGGTTGGTTGTCCTCTTAACCAAGGAGTATAGAGATACTGATATGGCATACAAGTGAGATGTAAGGATATATTATCACTAAATGTGACCAACTTCAAAGCATTATCCTATCGAGAATTGCTTTGATGGGATATGGATATAAATATCTCTTAAACCTGAGATCACCACGGTGGCTTACAAGCAACTCACTATGCTTTGGTGCTGAACTATCTAAATTTTTAATTCAATGATGGAAGATTTTTAGGCATAGTCAAGTACTTGTAAAATCAATTAATGATCAAGATGAGATTGACCACTCCAAGTGTTGGAGAAAATGTATCACTATATTTCAATTTAGCAAAATCTTACCTAGGATAGTCCATGAGATGGATTTGATATTTTGAAATACAATATGGATGATAAAATCAAGATTGATAGTTAAACTCTAAATCATTCTATAAGCATTTAGATCAAGGGAATGAATTATACAGAAACTATATCCACATGGGTTCTAAGAGTGTTGCTTTACACATTCGACCTATTCGGCCATCGGGTACCATCGCTATATGGTTACTTTGATTGATATAGAAATTTATTTCTATACTACCTACTTAGGTTCAAACCTATGAGATCACACACATAAGAGATCTTGATCTAATTGGATGGTTGATCAATAATTTAAAATCATTCTAAGATTAAATAATCAATATGATTGATGTTTGATATAGTGCAAGTATTGCAGGAGGATCGATTTATAATTAGATTGCTAATCAACTTAATTTGATTAAGCTAGAGGATTGACATTAAGTTTAATTGAATATAATTTAATTAAATTTGATTTGGACTTGGTTGGATCAAGTCTAATTAGTTTATTGGATAAGCCAATTGTAAGAAAGAACAAGTCCCTATTCAATTAGAACTTGCATGCATCCAATTTTTTATTTGATTAAAAATTAAACTAGACTTAAATTTGATTTAATCTAATTTAATTAAGCTTTTATTTGGAATAAGATCATCTCTAATTGGGTTGCATTAGTTTTGATTTAATTGGATTTAAATAATAAGTAGCCCAAGTCAAAACTAGAAGTCCTAGTGTGACTAGGATTTTTCTATCTTATGCCACCTTGCTTTCCATGCCCCCCCAATGTAAATTTTCTTAGAATTTTTATGAAAAATTTTATTATAGAAAGTATCCATGCCCTTTTTATGTCTTCCAACATTTTAGAAGAAAATTAGTTGTGGAATAAGTTAAAACAAATAAGTTATTTTGACCTAAGTCTCTATTGGATAGAGTTTGATACATCATCTTTCCTTATCTCTTTGAGGTACCAAACTACCTGATTTTTCTCTAATTTTTTTATTAAAAATAAAAGATATTTTTGCACATATTTTCTAGACTCCATGAAAAAAAATAAGGAGGGGACGCTCAAGAATTGGGCACCTCAATCCTTGCTCAATTTGGACCTACCTTTCTAGGTATTTGACCTAGACTAGGACTCTATCATAACTCTCTATTTAAAGAAAGTTAGGGCATGAGTTTTTTACAAGTTTTAGACCTAAGAGAGAGGTTTGGGACATAGAAAGCTTGGGTGCAAAGAGGATTTGGGTGTGGTGCTTGATTGAGATACAATCCATTGTGTCTTAGTGAGAGAAAAAGAAGGGAGAAGAAAGAGTTCTTCTCTAGGATTTTTCTTAATTCTCTTCTTCCTCCTTTTATGAGATTTTAGAAGAGTGATTCCCTTTCCAAATCCTCTACTTCTTCTTCTAATTATTGGAGGGTCCAAGGTTTAGAGAAGGAGGCTTTTGATCAGCCATCAAAGAAGGATCAGCATAGTACTAGCATGCTGTGCTGATTTTCTGTCGCTGGACTTGATATCGACAATCAAGATCTTGAGTGGATATCCTATAGAGATCGGATGCATGTGTGGCTCAGAGCAATGACCTTAGCCTTAGATCAACAAGTTAAAGAACCCAACTTACAAAGGTAAGAGAGATTCGATCTTCTTTTTCTTTCTAGATTAGATCTAGTATAACTTTGACATTGATGTGATTAATATCATCTTTGCTTAATTTTTAATTTTAGATTTAATAGCATGCATATATCATAAAATAAGATCCTAGATCTAGGATTAATTCATGTATTTTAATAAATTAATATAATTAGTTTATTACTTTTGCTGACTGATTTTGAAAAAATTTTAAAATATATTCATGAAATCCTAGATCTTTTCCTTCAATTGGTATCAGAGACTAGATTTTTTATGATATAATTTTTATATATATTTAGATTATTTATTTAGATTAGATATAAATTATAATATATTATTTAAATCTAAAATTAAAATTATAGATCACACGAACTGATTTATAAGGTTGTCTTGCTGTAAGATTTATCCCTTATAGTGTAAAGGTTGTCCTAATTCGTATAAATCTAAAATTAATCATAAATTTATTTAATATGATCTATATTAATTTATAATTTATTAAATTTAAAATTATTTAAATATAAAAATAAATATTTTAGATTGCACAGACTGATCTTATAAGATTGTCCTACTATAAGATTTATTTCTTACAATAAAAAAGTTATCCTAGTACGTGCTGATCTAAAATTCTAACAATAAAATTTTAAATTATATCTAAAAAATTTTATAATTTAATTAAAAATATTTTAATTTAATTTTTATCATCATAAATATATTAGATTTGCTCTAAGGTGATTTATGGTTGATTAGAATTGAAATAGTTTCAATTTGAATTACATGAATATGCTTAGATTAGATCTAAAGTAGATTCATATTTATATTATTTGCATATTAGTTATGAATCAAATATACAACTGATTAGTAGAATCATGTTGTTAAAATATTTTATATATATAAATTATTTTCAAAATGTCGAATCCCAACCCTCAACCCAAAATTTAATTAAAAATTAAGAGTTGTTTGTTGATGATCTAGGATTAGAAATTAAAGATCCTAAGATACAAATCATAACATTTGGATTAATGAGTTAGTGAAAATTATGTCCATTAATTAGGTTAGACCTAAGGTTAGATTAAAGAATGGACTTAATTAGAGAATTGACTAAATCTAATCAATAGTTATCTTAGATTAGGTTAAGAATTTTCTAGATCAATTATAATAGTTGTAGTTGGTCAAGTCCATGTCTTTAATAAGAACCAAAATAGACTTAATTTTTTTATACGCGATCTAGCCCGAACTATTAGGTTGATCCAATTAAAACTAATTAATCAGTTAGTGTTTAAGGTAAGTCTAACAATCCAGACTAATGGTTTTTAATTGGCAGCTCACTTATCTGATCATTTCTAATGGTGTCTAAAGTAAGCTTTGGTAGATCCTTCTACCGATCTTACTTATCTAGTCTTCTTGGTAAAATTATATTTTGATCAGATCATTAGATAATTCAAGCTGACCCATATCAGCTAGATAAATTAGTATGACTGATTTAGATGCTCCTGGACTAGCCTATCAATAGTCTTTCTTAATCTGACTTGGTGAAGTCAGTAGAAGGATCATAATTAGCTGGTTCTTCTGACTCTCTTCTCTAAATCAAATTAACCAAATCCTCTAAAATTATTAGATCTTTAAAAATGAAATAGTTATGATGATAACTAGATCATAGCCTCCCATTAAGTGAGTGATAATGGATCCATTAGTTGAATAATCATTGGAGGCCCAAAGGGCTAGTGCTTATTGCCTAATGGAATTATCATTCATAATATGACTTCTTGGCCACGTCTCTCTAAATGGTGGTTAGGTTGATGAACTAAAGTTGGGCTTAATCATTCATTGGTTAGATGGATCAAGTATAGTCATGTTAATGGTTGGATCTAATTGGACCTTTTCAGTGGAGGCCAAAGCCTACTGATTAGGGACTGCAATAAAATTAAATTACTAAAAATTATCTAGAAAAATAATTAGTTATAAACCTATCCTAGATGTACATAGGTTGACCAACCAAAGTTAGGCTTGTGTATAGTCTATGTGGATTCTAGTACCCATGAAAGAATTAGGATAATTTCTCGAATTAGAGGTAGAGACTATCAATTCGGATAAAATAGTAGAATAGCCTTTTGATTAAAGTCTAAATCTTTAGGTTTATAAGTCATTTACTAATTAGATTTTGATTTTTTTTGTACAGATATCGTCACTTTCCTTTCACTCCAATCATTGTTGGATAATGATAAGCTTGTAGGACCCAACTTCGGTAACTAATACCATAAGTTGAAGATTATCCTAAAGCATGAATGGATCTTGTACATCTTGATAGATCTAGCACCTAAGGAGCTAGCTCCTAATGCACGTGGGCTAGTTAGAGATACTTACCAAAAGTGGCTCAATGATCGAATCATAGTGCATTGTATTATGCTGATGACTATGAGCAATGAATTCAGTCACAGGTTCGAGATAGCTCAGTCGGAAGGCATGTTTCAAGTGTTGAACGAGTCTTTTGGCACACCCGATGATGTTGAGAGGTACAAAACTAGTTGTGCCATCTTCAACACCAGGATGAGGGATGGAGCTTCAGTCATTAATCATGTACTATACATGATCAAGCTGATGGAGCGTTTGAACAAGCTTGGCTTTTCCTTGCACAAGCAGCTAGGGAAAGATGCAATTCTAATGTTGTTGCCCAAATCTTATCTCCCATTCCTTACTCATTACCGAATGACAAAGTCTGAAGTTAACTACCATGGATTATTGGGGTTACTTCAGAACTTTGAGAAGGATCATCAGCTCTACAAAGAGTCGGTGAACTTAGTGAGATGGACTTTCTCTGGTTCTCGATCCTTTAAGAAAGAAAAGAAGAATAAGAAGAAGTCCAAAATGGTGCAAGTTCAGGTTGGGACATCTATGTAAGGCCAAAATAAGAAGCAAAAGCCCGATAAAAGTCAAGCAGAGTACTTTTACTGTAAGAAGCGAGGGCACTGGAAGAAAAACTATCCTCAGTACATGCCTTTCTACACCTAAATAAGTTGAGAAAGAAGCAAGCTATTGCTGGGCAAGGTATTTATATAATAACTCCTTGCAATTTTTTTATTTGTGATATTACTGACTAGGTATTGGATGCTGAAAGTTCTTACCATATTTGCAATTTCTTGTAGGGGTTGCAGGTTAGTAGCAAAATCGAATAAGATGAGAGGTTTCTGAACATTGGAGATGAAAGATCAGTTCCAATTCTAACATTAGAAATCTTAAAACTTATATTTAAGTCTCATACTATTATTCTTAGTGATTGTCACTTTTGTCCTAGTTTTTTTTTTAATATCATTTTTATAGGCCTTTTGGCTAAAAATAATTATGAGATTTCAATAAAGAAAGAATTATGCAATATCATTTTGAATGGTATTACTATATTTTTTAAACATTTAAACAATGAGATATACATGATATCACAACTTCTTAATATAGTCTACTCCACTAGCAAGCATCCTAGATTAGATAGTGAGTCTAATATCTACTTATGGCATTATAGGTTAGGTCACGTTAACAAGAATAAGATAAATAGGTTGACTTAAGGGGGTATCCTCGAAGTCAATGATTGTGAATCACTTCCAACCTATAAGTCCTGTCTATTTGAAAAAATGACCAAAGCACCAAATATTAGAAAAGGTGAGAGACCCACTAAGCTCTTAGATCTTATACATACTGATGTATGTAGACCTATAAGCACAAGTGCTAGAGGTAGATATCTCTACTTCATTACTTTTATAGATGATCTATCCAGGAATAGATATGTCTATCTGATGAAACACAAGTCAGATTCATTTAAAATATTCAAACAATTCTGAAATAAAGTAAAAAATAAACTAAAAAGAATATTAAAATTCTTCGATCTGATCGAGGAGGTGAATACCTTTCTAGCAACTTTTTCACATATCTAAGAGAGAATATAATTCTCTCCTAATGGACTCATCCAAAAATACCATAGCATAATGGTTTGTCTGAAAGAAAAAATCAGACTCTATTAGATATGATCCGATCCATGATAGATTTTGCCAGCTTGTCGATATCCTTCTAAGGATAGGCACTCGAATCGACTTGCTATCTTTTAAATAGGATTTCAAGTAAGTCTTAGAATCTGGAGGTACCCAACTTATGTGAAATGATTAATCATAAATAAACTTGAACCTAAGTCTGATAAGTGCACATTCATAGAGTACCCAAAAAAAATCAAAGTATATATTTTCTACTATATTGATGAACAAAAGATGTTCATCAGTCTTAAGATAATTTTTTTTAGAAAAAGAGTTTCTTGGAGAAGGAACTATTGCCTCTGACGTTGAACTTGATGAAGTTCAACACGTAGAAAGATCGATACTAGTAGCTGAACCAAAATTAGATTTGATTAGATCAAATTCAAAGCCTAATATACCTACACTATTAAGATGATCCAGTAGAGTATTGCATCAGCTAGACAGATACTATGGTTACTTAGTTCGAAATGGTGATCCCATTGAACTTGATGAGAATGATGAGGATCCGATCACCTATATGGATGCAATGCAGAGATCTGATTCCAAAAAATGATTTGAGGCCATGAAATTTGAAATGGAGTCCATGAAGATCAAAGATGTATGGACATTGATTGATCCATCGGAAGGAGTTAAATCCATTGGGTGTAAGTAGGTCTTCAAGAAAAAGAGGGGCGCAGACGAGAAGGTAGAGACCTATAAAGTCCATCTAGTTGTCAAGGGGTATCGTCAATATTATGGTATTGACTATGACGAGATGTTCTCTCTTATGGCAATGCTCAAATCCATTCAAATAATGCTTGCAATATCTGCTCATCTAGATTATGAGATCTAGCAGATGAATGTGAAGATAGCTTTCCTAAATGAAGAGCTAATCAAAAAGATGTATATGATACAACCTAAGGATACCTGAGGGGTTCACATCCACAGATAAGTCCAAAATGTGCAAGCTTCAGAAATCCATTTATGAATTGAAGCAAGCATCTTAGAGTTGGAATATGCATTTTGATAAGATGATCAAAATGTATGGCTTCGTTAAGAATGAAGAAGATCTCTGCATTTACAAGTAGATAAATGATCCGACAGTGGTATTTCTTGTCCTATATATGGATGATATTATCTTAATCGAAAATGACAATCCTGCACTATAAGAAATAAAAGTTTCTCTATCATCTTAGTTCTCCATGAAGGACTTGGATGAAGCATTCTACATTCTAGAAATGAAAATCGATAGGGATAGATCTAAGAGAATGCTTGGATTATCCCAATTCAGATATATAGAAACTATGCTGAAGAGGTTCAGCATGGAGAATTTTAAGTAGGGCTATCTTTCGATAGGCCATGAAATTTCTCTCTCTAAGAAGGATTGTCCAATAACTTCTGAAGAGAGAGCATATGAGTAGAATCCCATATGCTTCGATAGTGGAATCTATCATGTACGCCATGACATATACGAAACAAGATGTGGCATACTCACTAGGAATAGTGAGTAGATACTAATCTAATCCAAGAAAGAACCACTAGAAGGTGGTGAAAACCATCCTTAAGTATTTAAAAAATATAAAGAACCAGTGGCTGGTTTATGATGAGTCAGATTTGAAACTTATGAAATTTACAGACTCCAGTTTTTAATCTAACCATAATGATAGTAGAAGTGTATCGGGTTATATCTTTATCCTAAATAGTGGAGCCATCTACTGGAAGAGTTTTAAGCAGCACACTATGGAGGATTTTGTTTGCGAGGTGGAGTACATTGCAGCATCAGATACCACGAAGAAAGCTATATGGCTGAGAAAGTTCGTCATCGAGCTTGGAGTAACATCTTCTCTTGATGGTCCGATCCTGCTCTATTGCGACAGTACTAGTGTCATTGCTCAAATGAAGAAATTTAAGGCACACCAACGGATAAAGCACATACTGCACCGCTATCAACTAGTTCAAGAGATCGTGGATCGAGGTGGCATCGATCTTCAAAAGATCAATGAAAAGAAGAATCTGACCGATCCCTTCACTAAATCTCTGGCGGTAAAGAAGTTCGATAACCATAAGTCGAAGATGGATATTTGATACTATACCAAGTGGCTTTAGGACAAGTGAAAGTTTTTGAAAATTATGTTCCCAAGCCAATCATCAGTCTATTGATAGTTATGCTATTTTATAATTATAAATAATTTATCATTGAATAAAATAAATATTCTAACATTTTTATCATAAAGTCTATATCTTCTAATAAACTTTTTTGTTGTGATGAAGTCTTAGAACTATTTAGTTTTAATAAAGAAAAAATTTATTGATTAATTCTTAAATTATTCACGATCAAATGATACATTGTTAATTAGGACGATAATGTTTATCGAGTATGGAACATTGTATGCCATATAGATTAGTTGTCCTCTTAATCAAAGAATGTGGAGATACTGGTATGGCATACAGATATGATGTAAGGATACATCATCACTAAATGTGACCAACTTTAAAGCACTCTACTATTGAGAATTGCTCTGATAGGATATGGGTATGTATCCCTTAGACTTGAGATCATCATGTGGCTTGTGAGCAACTCACTATGCTTTGGTGCTAGACTATCTAAATTTTTAACTCAATGATGGAAGATTTCTAGGCACAATCAAGTACTTATGAAGTTGGTGAGTAATCAAGATGAGATTGACCACTCCAAGAGTTAGAGAAAATGCATCACCGTATTTCAATTTAGCAAAATCTTGATCAGGATAATCCATAAGATGGATTTGATATTTTGAAATACAATATGGATGACAAAATCAAGATTGACAGTTAAACTCTGAATCATCCATGAGCATTTATGTCAAAGAAATGAATTATAGGAAAACTATATCTACATTGGTTCTAAGAGTGTTGCTTTATACATTCGACCTATCCAACCATCAGGTACCATTGCTAGATAGTCACTTCGATTGATACAAAAATTTATTTCTATACTACCAGCTTAGGTTGAAACTTATGGGGTCACACATATAAGAGGTCTCAATCTAATCGGATCGTTGATCAATGATTTAGAATCATTCTAAGGTCAAACAATCGATACGATTGATGTTAAACCTAGTGCAAGTATTGCAGGAGGATCGATTAGCAATTAGATTGCTAATTAGCTTAATTTGATTAAGTCAGAGAGCTGAGATTAAGTTTAATTGATATAATTTAATTATATTTAATTTAGACTTGATTAGATCAAGTTTAATTAATTTATTGGATAAGCCAACTGTAAGAAAGAACAAGTTCCTATTCAATTAGAACTTGTATGCACCCAATTTTTGATTTGATTATAAATTAAATTAGATTTAAATTTAATTTAATTTGATTAAATTAGGCTCTTAGTTAGACTAAGATCATCTCTAATTGGATTGTATTAGTTTTAATTTAATTGGGTTCAAATAATAAGTTGGACCAAGTCAAAACTAGAAGTCCTAGTGTAACTAGAATTTCTCCATTTTGTGCCACCTTGCTTTCCATGCCCCCCCATGCCAATTTCTTTAAAATTTTCATGAAAAATTTTATTTCTAGAGAGTATCCATGCCCTTTCTATGTCTCCCACTATTTTAGAAGAAAATTAGTTATGGAATAGATCAAAACAAATAAGTTATTTTGACCTAAGTTTCTATTGGATAAAGTTTGACACATCATCTTTTCTGATCTCTTTGAGGCACCAAATCATCTGATTTTTCTTTATAGAAAATAGAAGACTTTTTTACATATATTCTCTAGAGTCCATAAAAAAAAATAAGGAGGGGATGCCCAAGAGTTGGGCGGCCCCAATCCTTGCTCAATTTGGACCTGCCTTTCTAGGTATTTGACCTAGACAAGGACTCTATCATAACTCTCTATTTAAAGGGAGTTAGGTCATGAGTTTTCTATAAGTTTTAGACCTAAGAGAGAGGTTTGGGACGTGGGAAGCTTGGGTGCAAAGAGGATCTGAACGTGGTGCTTCATTGAGACACAAACCGTTGTGTCCTTGTGAAAGAAAAAAAAGGAAGAAGAAAGGGTTCTTCTCCAGGATTTTTCTTAATTCTCTTCTTTCTCCTTTTGTGAGATTTTAGAAGAGTGATTCTCTTTCCAAATCCTCTACTTCTTCTTTTAATTATTGGAGGGTCCAAGGTTTGGAGAAGGAAGCTTCTGATCAGCCATCAAAGAAGGATTAATATAGTACTAACATGCTGTGCTGATTCTCTATTGTTGGACTTCAGATCGACGATTGAGATCTTGTGTGGACATCCTATAAAGACTGGACGTGTATGCGGCTTGGAGCGATGACCTCAGCCTTAGATCAGCAAGTTGAAGAACCCAACTTGCAAAGGTAAAAGATATTCAATCTCTCTTTTTTTTTTAGATTAGATCTAGTATAGCATTGATGTTAACGTGATTAACATCATCTTTGCTTGATTTTTAATTTCAGATTTAATGGCATGCATAGATCATGAGATAAGATCCTAGATCTAGGGTTAATTCATGTATTTTAATAAATTAATATGATTAGTTTATTACTTTTGCTGACTGATTTTGAAAAAAATTTTGAAATATGTTCATGAAATTCTAGATCTTTTTTCTTAAAGTCAGTCGATGAGTGGATAACTCTTTTTCAATGTTTCTCTAAACATGTTGCACCCAACTTGATCTCTAATTTATGAAGCTCATCATGTCCAAAATATTGCTCCACTCCTTAATTTAGTTAGACCCACCATTTACACCAATTGGATTCATGATTAGAACCCTCACCATATCTGAAATATTGAGCCTAATCCATCCTTCAATCTATAGCATCCCTTGTCTCATAGCTGTGGTTGCATCTTTCTAGTGCAACTAAAACATTGTATCCAATTAAGAATAATCAACCCCGAAAAGGGCCTGAACAACTACAATAGTGGAAGATCAATTAACTTAATATTTTTTTAGGAAGATTTTAATTTAGATCTCTTTAATTCTTAATTAATCATAATAATTATGACTAATCTAGTGGCATGGATTAGCTTGAATTGTTAGCAACCTCAATATAGAACTGGATGAACCCAATGGGCCAGATAAGTGAGATTAGTGGGAGGGAAATGTCATTGACTCGTGGTGGATGCATCCAAGTCGAGTAGCTCCCAATTAAAAACCACCAATCATATTTGTCAGACTTATTTTAAACACTGACTTATCGAATCAGAACTGATTGGATTTGCCTATAATCCAGACTCGAACCATGAAGCCAAATTAGGTCTTGAGTGATCGACCATATGTGGCTATGAGTCGATCTTGACCAAACTTACAATATTAGGCTGATCAATTTTAAGCACTCTTGATCCCACCTAATCAACTCTTAATTCAATTTGATCAACCGCTCAAGCTAGACCTAATCAAGCTACCCATATCCTAAATTCGTATTTTATGAAGGTGTCTTAGATCTAAAAATTCTTAACTTTTAGATCTAACTAATTTTATAACTTAATTTTTAATTAAATATAAATATGATTCAAAAATAAAGCATGTAACCAGATCCTAGATTTTTAAATTTAGGGTTTAGCAGAAAAGTAAGTTTTACTTTTCTGATTGAGGATAGACATGTAGCATCCCTACACGCCATAAGAGCACCCCATCGAATGAAAAGTAAGGGCCTTTAAATTTTTCTTACTCTTATGATCGGATGGTCAAGAGGAATGTCCCAACCAAAAAAATTAAACTACTTCTATATAAAGTAGATCTAGTACATATATAACAAATACGGCTACAGATCTATTCTATACATGCTTTGTATACATCTCATGTATTAAAAATTAAAAATGTATCTCATACATCAGATCTGATTACATCACATGTAAAATCAAAAAATAACATGATTATATCAATATTAATTTTTAGATCTAATCTAATTTAGATCTAGAACTAGAATCGCAACTTTGATACCAGTTGAAAGATAAACTATAAGATCGGCCTGATCGGATTAGGTTATGCAGCGAAATTTTTAAAAATTTAATACAAATTTGATCAAGTTTGAGAGTTCTTAAATTTGATTAGATAGATTTGAAACATAAAAATAAAATTATGATATCTAATACCACTTGATTTGAGTGAACAGTTTACCCACAGCGATGATCTGAAAGCAGCCCGAGGTTCTGGCTTGTAGCCGCGCACATGCCAAGCCTCTACCAGCATCCACTCAAACTAGATCTAAAGATATTCTCCTTCTAGATTTGATCTCAGAATATCTGAATTTGGAACTCTTGGGTGTGCCTTTGAACCAATCTCTGACAGCATATTGATCGTCACACGATCAGGAATTAGTCGATGCGGTCTTGCAGCAGCAGGATCCCGATGCTCGGATAGCTGATCTGCTCAATCCTTGGGCATGGAGAAGAGGAGGAAGAGAAAGCATGAAGGAGAGAGGGAGATAGAGCCTAAGCATGGGATCAGGAATGGCCAAACCCTTTGGCTATGGTCTCTATTTATAGACAAATAGGTGACCTAGAGTCCTACGACTTTAAGCAATTGACCAGGTCAACTTGCTTAAAGCAGAAGGACTCTCCCAAACCCTCCATGCCCTATAACTGAATTCCCATGAATTTTGTCGCACAAAATTCCAAGAGAAATGCACCATAAAAAATGGATAAGGGAGGGTTGGCGCAAGAGAATAACTTTCAGGGAGTCTGAACTTTTCAAACTCTGTAAGACCCATTCAAACTCTTTTGAATAGATAACCTCCCAACTTCTAAGGCTTTATCCATAAGGGGTGCATGATAGGGAGGGGCATGCACCCTCTTCTCTCCATGCAAATCATCTTGGGGCATGTGCCCCAAGATAAACTCCAAAGGGATGCGCCTCCTCCTTTCTTTCCTATAAAGATCAGGTCAAATAGCTCTTTGTCCTGATGCCCCTTGTATGAAACTAGGACAAGCCCTGATCTAACCAAGATAAGGTCTAGTCAAACCTGGATAAATCTATGTTTCTGAACAAGCCAAATCAAATTTGACTGAGTCCAGATCAACCAGAAAGTCCATAAAAGAAGAAAGTTAGGTCCAATCGTATGCTAGCATGATTTTTTTGAACCTAATTAGATCTAATCCAAATCAATCAGACCATGTTAGCCTAATTAATGACATTCAGATCCAAACCCTTATTTATATGATTTAGTTAGATTTAATTCTATATGGTAATAAAATATATCACGATCTCTATCAATGACATCATCAATGTTAGATATATGAGCCCTAGAAGCCAGAATGGGATGACACTTGTAATACACTTTTAGGGACAAAATTATAATTTTGACTATTATCAATAAAATGGGTTATTTTTTATCATATATGTGTATTTAGTGTCTGTGATACATCCTTTGAGTTAATGATAATGATAATTCATATTTTCAAGAGTTGAAAATTTAAGACATGAATAATCATTATTAACTCATAAAATGCTTTCGACCATAGGATCATCATGAGGATGGTGATTGATCTGAAAAGTTAGTGTATAATCACTTCTCTTTAGTAGATGAGTCTTGAGTCTACAGTATGGAAACACCAAAGAGAGAGTATAGATATTCGTTAAAGAACGAGGGCACTAAGCATGACCACCTCAAGTAGTCATTAGGAAGTCTACCTTCTCGTCAATGATTGACTCGATGCTGTAGTGGTGTGTCTAATTCTTTGATCTGAGGTGCATCGGCAATTCACCTTAAGGGTGTTATAGTTTGACTATACCGTAACTCGATCTCTTAGCCATATGGAATCCTGAGGTGTATGTTGGCTATGACAAGTTTATTGTAGGAACTGGATTGCATCAAGATAGAATCTATCTACCTCGGTGGTAGAGGAGCAGCCCTATGATGATCATGAGAATCAAGTCCAGAAGTCCATGGCCATGGCAGAGTGAAATAATAAAAAGTTTCTATTTAGGTTTTCACATCGAACTTGAATCGAATGATTACATCATATGATAGAGACTAGGGTTTGACGAGTTTACCTAAATCCTAATCTGATCGGGGCTCAAGATAGAAGAACTTAATCACATAGGTAGCTGCACCAAGAGGTTCGCATTCAGCTCTGATGGGTTGCCACCATATACTGCTAGGTGTCACTGGATGGATTTTGGGAGCAATTAGAATGATTTAGATGATCGATCATTCTAGCTGTTCGAATCAGAAGAGTTCTGATCCATCGAAAGGAGTTTCGATGATGTCGATGATAGAGATCATGACATATCCCATTACCATACAGAATTGAACCTAACTAGATCACACAAACAAGGGTTTGAATCTGGTGATCATCAATTGAACTGATCTAGTTCAATTGATCTGAATGAGATTCAATTAGGTTCAAAAAAATCGTGCTAGCACTCGATTGAACCTAACGTTCTTCTTTTACTATCATAAATAGTTGTCCTGACTGAGCCAAAGGAGTTTGTGCTCATTCAGAGGCCTTCACCTGGTCTGACTGGAGTCTATTCAGGTCAAAAAAGGGTTGTCTTATTTTGTAAGACAATACCTGCCATTTCTCGTCCTTTGATTTTGGTCAAAAGTTGATCTTTGACTGGTCAAATATTGACCATTGATACTTTGACTTCTGTCCACATGTCATGCACCTATTAGAGAGCTGGTGGGGATTTGTCCCCTTACCAGAACCTGGCAAGGAGGAGGGCGCACGCCACCCTTGGCGTGTGCCCAAGCTGGAGGCACCCAGGAGTCCCTATTGGATAGGAACTCCATCTCCTTTTTGGATTCCAATTAGACTTCTCCTAAGAACCAAGTTTGACTGGTCTTAGGTGCCATCTAAGGAGGAATCCAAGGGACTCTATTTCCACCAATCAGATTTAGATCTGATTTCACAAAGGGTTGTGATTGGTTGGGAAGAAGAGTTGGATCATGCATAGTCTATAAATAAGACCCCACGCCCAACTAAAGGAGTATTTGAAATCAATTAAAAATCCCACGCCCCAAGGCTGCCTCTCCTATCCTCCTCTATGCCAAGTCCATCTTCTCCCTCTCCTCTCCATGCCCAAAGGAGTTTGGAATCCAAGTTGGTGCAATCCAAATGAGAGAAAGGCGACAGAAAGCTAGAAGACTGCGCTGCTACAAAGGACAACTACAGATCTTCGAAAGGTATTTTGAAGATCCTCCAAATCAGATTCAGATCTAATTTTTGGAGATGTGATAGAGAAGAAGAGGATCTCTAGATTTAGCCCCAGTGGATATCAATAAAGGCCAGGCACTTGCGTGGCTAGATCCAGAACCTTCCGCTGCTTATAGGATCATCAACGGGTAATAGGATTACCCTACGTTAAGATAAATTAAATTTAATTTAATTTATCTAAATTTTATTTTAATTATTAAAATAATAAAGATTAGATCTGAAACATCCCAGATCTGATCTAGATCAAAGAAAAAAAATTTTAAAATATATCTCTTGTTTCAATCAGATCTAAACGAACCTGATCCGAAAAATCAGGATTTTCCTTCAACTGGTATCAGAGCTAAGGTTCTAAAGTATTTAGATCTAATTTTAATTTATTTTTTAGAAAATAAATGATTTTAGATGTCACATGAGATGTGATCAGATCTGAAATCAGAAAAAATTAAAATTAAATGATTTGGATCTAAGATTAGAAAATATGCATGACTAGTTCTAAAATAGAATAGTTCTATAGAATAGTCTTGCATGTTTTATAATTTAATTTGATTAAATCATATTTTAGATCTATTTATTTACTATTTTTTGATATTATAATTATTATAATAATATCTAAAAAATAGTAAATAAAAATTATTTAATTTTAAACATCATATGAGATATGATTGATGCATGTCTAGACTAGTTGTAGAATAGTTCTACATAAGTTATCTAGATTAGAATTTATTTTGATAAGATCAAATTTAAATCTAATTTTTTAGATTATTATGAGATAATTTAGATCTGAAAATATGCATGATTTCGATGATACATGAGATGTATGCAAAATATGCCATGATTAGATCTAATTTGTATATGAGATATATGATATAGATCTAAAACTATTTTGTAGTATTACATGTTCCTGATTAAGGACGTTCCTCTTGGCCGTCCGATCATAAGAACAAAGAAGGATTTAAAGGCCCTCTCCTTCCATTCGATGGGGTGTTCTTATGATGTGTAGGGGTGCTGCGCGTTCGTCCTTAATCAGAAATCCAAAACTTACTTTCTGCAAAATCCTAGATCCTGAAACCCTAGGATTTATTGTGCATATTTTGTTTATGAACCCTACTTAATTAAAAATTAAGATTTATGGAATATTAATTAGGTCTAAAATTGAGAATTTTAGATCTAAGACATATTCATAATACTGGGTTCGGCTTGGGTAGCTCAATTAGGTCTAAGCGGTTGATCAAATCGAATCAAGAGTTGGTTAGATGGGATCAACAATGCTTAAATTGACCAGCCTAATAGGATTAAGTCTGGGTCAAGATCGAGTCACGATCAAGCAAGACCTAATTAGGCTCAGAGGTTAGAGTCTGGATTATAGGCTAACCCAATTGGTTCTGGCTCAACAATTTGGTGTCTAAGGTAAGTTTGGCATAGACGACCGATTGATTTTTAATTGGAAGCTACTCGATCTGAATGCGTTCTTGTACGAGTTAATGGCATATCCCTTCCACCGATCTCACTTACCTGGCCATATCTGTTGACACAGTTCTGATTTGAGGTGGTCAATAATCCGAGCTAACCCATGCCACTAGGTTAGTCATAATTGTTATGACTATGATAAGTCTAGTTTAATGAGACCTGAATCAATTCTCCCTAAGAAAAGATTAAGTCTGAGGTCTTCCACCATTGTAGATGTGCGGGCCCTTCCGGGTTGATTGTTCTTGGCTGGATACAGTGGCTCAGTTGCACCGGAAAAGATGCAACCATGTCTATTAGGCATTGGATGCTATGGGCTGGAGGATGAGTTGGGCTCAATATTTTGGATACGGTGAGAGACTCAATTAGGAATCCAGTCTATGCAAATGGTGGGTCTGACTTAACTAAGGAGTGGATCAATATTTTGGATACGGTGAGATTCATGAATTAGAGATCAAGTTTGGGTGCACCATGATTAGAGAATCATTGAACAAGAGTTGTTCACTCATTGGCTAACCCATCATCAATAACTGTTAGGTGAGGTGATGAGTCAGTTGGTGAGACCGCACCACCCACTAAAAATCATTAATCATGAAGATTTTTGCATCTCTATAGAGGGAGTGTAGGGATCCGAGAAAATAGTGGGAGCTAATTTATTTAAAAATAAAATTTCTAAATAAATTGGTCAAGTCATAATTATAAGTATCTAACTAGAATCTTTGACTCTCTATAGGAAAATATCTGCGTCCAACCCATTGGCACGTATCCTGGACACACATAGACTGACCGGACCCAATTATAAAGATTGGCTCAGGAACTATAAAATTATTTTGGGATTCTGAGAAGTTAACCCATGTATTGGACCAGGATCCTCCCATCTTACCAGCCCGTCCATCCACTGAACAGAGAGCATCTCTAAAAAAATGGATAGATGAAGATAATAAGGCCAGATATTACATGTTGGGCTCGATGTCTGATGAGCTCCAGCACCAACATGAAGATATTGGACTGCTCGCCAAATGTTGGCTCACCTGCAGGAGATGTTTGGTGAACAGAGTCGTGCAGCCAAATATCAAGTCACGAAATGACTTTTTAAGGCTAAGATGCGTGATGGGCAGTCAGTCCAAGATCACTGTCTGATGATGATCAAGGACTTGGAAGAGCTTGAGAAGCTCGGTGTGAAGTTAGACTTGGATCTGCAGAATGATATTATTCTGCAATCCTTGACTGATGCATATGGGCAATTCATCATGAATTACCACATGCATAAACTTCAAAATTCCTTTGGCCGAATTAATGAATATGCTGGTCACCGCTGAGCTTTTTATGAAAGGTTCTAAAGGCTCAGTTCTTGCTATGGAACGGACTTCTTCCAAAAGAAAGTCTTATGGAAAAGAAAAAGAAGTCTGTGAAAAAGCAAAAGGTGGAAGGAGAAAAAGAAGAAGAAGGCAGAAGCCGAAGAAGAAAGCCGATGTCAAAGAAAAAGTATTTTCCATTGCAACAGCGACGGCCATTGGAAGCGGAACTGCCCTACTTACCTGGCCACCCTGAAGAACAAGAAGGAAGGTCCTTCTGGAGGTATGCTCGTTATTGAGTCTAACCTTACGTTTCTTCTGCATCCAGTTGGGTGCTTGACTCTGGTTCTAGTGCTCATCTGTGCACTTTCATGCAGGATCTTGAGGATAGCAGGAGGCTGAGGGATGGAGACATGATCCTATGCATCGATAATGGAGCAAGAGTTGCTGCAGTGGCCGTGGGAACATATCCTCTTCGATTACCATCTGGTTTAGACTTAGTTTTGAAAGACTGTTATTATGTGCCTGCAGCTAGCAGAAATTTGATTTTTATTTCATGCTTAGCACTAGAAGGCTATGTGATTACCTTCTTTAAGGACCATTGTAACATTCTTTATGAAAGAAATAAAATTGCAAATGGTTTTCTTATTAATGGTCTTTATCAGCTACATATTGATGTATCTATTCTAACTATCGAGCAAAACGTGAATGCCAAACGACCTAGGGATAGTCCAAACGATAGATATCTATGACACCTGAGATTAGGTCATATAGCAGAAGATAGGATCAACAAATTGGAGAAAAATGGGCTATTGAGTCCATTGACTTTCGAGTCATATCCAACTTATGAATCTTGTCTTCAAGGCAAAATGACTAAACTCCCTTTTGTTGGACATGGGGAAAGGGCCACAGATCTCCTTGCCCTAGTACATACTGATGTGTGCGGCCCATTTGATGTGCCGGCTAGAGGCAATTTTGTCTACTTCATTATCTTTATCGATGATCTGTCTAGGTATGGGTATGTGTATCTTATGAGACACAAGTCTGAAGCTTTTGAAAAGTTCAAAGAATTCAGACATGAAGTAGAAAAATAAACTGAAAAATTCATTAAGGTTCTTCGATCAGATCGAGGAGGTGAATACCTTAGCCGAAAATTCCTAGACTATCTTAAAAAAAATGGCATAGTCTCTCAATGGACTCCACCAGGAATACCTCAACTCAATGGGGTTTCAAAGCGGAGAAATCGGACTCTATTGGATATGGTTCGATCCATGATGAGCTTCACAGACCTTCCTGATTTTCTTTGGGAACATTCATTGTTAACTTCAATTTATCTACTGAATAGGATTTTCTCTAAAACCGTTCCTACCACACCGTATGAGATATGGCACGGTAAGAAACCAAGTCTGAGTCATCTCAAAATTTGGGGTTGTCCGGCTCATGTCAAAAGACAACAAGCGGACAAGTTAGAGTTTAGGTCCTTCAGAGCTCGATTCATAGGATATCCTAAAGAGTCATTAGGATACTATTTCTACATTCCAGAAGACCACAATGTGATTGTGAGTCGACATGCCATCTTTCTTGAAAAATAGTTTATTCAAGATAGCGGCATTGAAAAGCAGATTAAGCTTGATGAGAAAGTCTCACAAGTACAACGAGCTAAGGACCAATTGGAACCAAATCAGGTTGAGCCAATAAGAACACTACCTCCTCCACCTCGTAGATCGGAAAGAGTTTTCCTCATCCTCCTGAAAGATACTTAGGTATTATTTCAGAGGAAGTAGAGAAAATATTCCTCGTAGGTAATGGTGCTCATGGTGATGATCCCAAAACCTACAATGAGGCGATATCAGATATCGACTCTAAGAAATGGCTAGAGGCAATGCAGTCAGAAATTGACTCGATGCACTCAAACCAAGTCTGGACCTTGGTAGATCCACCAGAAGGTATAGTACCTATTGGGTGTAAATGGATCTTCAAGAGAAAGATTGGTGCAGATGGGAAATGTGGAGACATTCAAGGCTAGACTAGTGGCAAAAGGTTATAGTCAATGCGAAGGCATTGACTATCAGGATACCTTTTCTCCAGTGGCTATGCTAAAATCCATCCGCACATTGCTTGCCATTGCAGCCTATTTCGATTATGAAATATGGCAAATGGAATGTGAAAACGGCATTCTTAAATGGATATCTTGAGGAAGATATCTATATGGAACAGCCGCTAGGTTTCACATCCAGTGATACTGATCACAAGGTTTGCAAGCTGCAAAGGTCCATATATGGACTTAAGCAAGCATCTCGGAGCTGGAACACTCGTTTCAATGATGTGATCAAAATGTTTGGTTTCATCAAAAATGAAGAGAAACCATGTCTTCAAAAAGGTCAGTGGGAGCGCTGTTGTCTTCCTCGTATTGTACGTGGATGACATCCTCCTTATTGGGAATGATATTCCCATGTTGACGACAGTCAAATTATGGTTGTCCAAGGAATTCTCATGAAAGACCTAGGTGAAGCATCCTTTATTCTAGGAATTAAGGTCTATAGGGATAGACCGAATAGGATGCTAGGACTTTCACAGAAGATGTACATAGAGAAAGTACTAAAGAGGTTTAGTATGGAAAACTCTAAGAGGGGATTAATACCCTTCAGACATGGTATTCATCTTTCCAAAAAGATGTGCCCTAGCACACCTAAGAAAATAGAACACATGAGCAAGATCCCTTATGCTTCTGCAATAGGGAGCCTCATGTATGCCATGCTATATACACGACTTGATATAGCCCATGCTGTGAGTGTCACAAGTAGATATCAATCAAATCCAGGTGAAGAACACTGAACTTCTGTGAAATGTATCCTTAAGTACTTAAGAAGAACTAAGGATATGATGTTGGTCTTTAGTAATGGAGAACTCTATGTCCAGGGATACATAGACTCAGATTTTATGTCCGATGTAGATGATCGAAAGTCGACATCTGAGAGTCTATTTCTGTGCAATGGTAGTACTGTCAGCTGGAAGAGTTTCAAGCAAACCATGATAGCAAATTTCATCATGGAAGTAGAATATATCTCTGCATCAGAGGCTGCGAAGGAAGCATTCTGATATAAGAAGTTTACGATAAAAATTGGAGTAATGCCATCAGATGTCATTTCTCTGTACGGTGATAATAATGGCGCCATAGCCCTTGCTAAGGAGTCGAGGTCTCATCAGAAATTCAAGCACATTAAGCGGCAATACCACCTCATCCGCGATTACCTCGAGAAGGGTTATATCGAATCAAGAGAGTCAACTCCGCAGACAATACGGCAGACCCACTTACAAAACTGTTGGGATAATAAAAATTTGAAGCCCACCTTGAGAAGATAGGACTTAGACTTGTAGTCAATTGACTTTAGGATAAGTGAGAGATTGTTAGATATATGTGCCCTAGAAGTCAGAATTGGCAGACACTTGTAATACACTTCTAGGAGCAAAATTATAATTTTGACTATTATCAATAAAATAGATTATTTTCTATCATATATGTGTATTTAGTGTCTGTAATACATCTTTTGAGTTAATAGTAATGATAATTCATATTTTCAAGAGTTGAAAATTTAAGATATGAATAATCATTATTAACTTATAAAATGCACCCGACCATAGGATCATCACGAGGATGATGATTGATTCGAAAGATTAGTGTACAATCGCTTCTCTTTAGTAGATGAGTCTTGAGTCTATGGGGTAGAGATACCGAAGTAAGAGTACAGGTACTCGTTAAAGAATGAGGGCACTGAGCGTGACCACCTCAAGTAGTCATTAGAAAGTCTATCTTTTCGTCAATAACTGATTCGATGCTGTAGTGGTGTGTCTGATTCTTTGACCTAAGGTGCATCGGTAGTTCACCTTGAGGGTGTTATAGTTTAACTACACTGCAACTCGATCTCCTAGCCATACAGAATCCTGAGGTGTATGTTGGCTATGACATGTTCATTGTAGGAATTGGATTGCATCAAGATGGAATCTATCTACCTTGGTGGTAAAGGAGCAGCCCTATGATGATCATGAGAATCAAGTCCAGAAGCCCATGGATCCATGGTAGAGTGAAATAATAGAAAGAGTTTCTATTTAGATTTTTACATCGGAACTTGAATCGAATGATTACATCATATGATAGAGACTAGGGTTTGACGAGTTCACCTTAACCCTAATCTGATCGGGGCTCAAGATAGAAGAACTTAATCACACAGGTAGCTGCACCAAGAGGTTCGCATTCAGCTCTGATGGGTTGCCACCATATACTGCTAGGTGTCACTGGTGGATTTTGGGAGCAATTAGAATGATTTAGATGATCGATCATTCTAGCTGTTCGAATCAGAAGAGTTCTGATCCATCGAAAGGAGTTTCGATGATGTCGATGATAGAGATCATGACATATCCCATTACCATACAGAACTGAACCTAACTGGGTCACACAAACAAGGGTTTGAATCTGGTGATCATCAATTGAACTGATCTAGTTCAATTGATCTGAATGAGATTCAATTAGGTTCAAGGAAATCGTGCTAGCACTCGATTGAACCTAACGTTCTTCTTTTACTATCATAAATAAGTTGTCCTTACTGAGCCAAAGGAGTTTGTGCTCAATCAGAGGCCTTCACCTATGGTCTGACTAGAGGCCTGTCCAAGTCAAAAAAAGTTGTCTTATTTTGTAAGATAATACCTACCATTTTTGGTCACCTGCCATTTTTCGTCCTTTGACTTTGGTCAAAAGTTGACCTTTGACTGGTCAAATGTTGACCATTGACACTTTGACTTCTGCCCATATGTCACACACCTATTGGAGAGTTGGTGGGGGCTTATCCCCCTACCAGAACCTGACAAGAAGGAGGGCGCATGCCACCCTTGGTGTGTGCCCAAGCTGGAGGCGCCCAGGAGTCCCTATTGGATAGGGACTCCATCTTCTTTTTGGATTCCGATTAGACTTCTCCTAAGAATCAAGTTTGACTGGTCTTAGGTGCCATCTAAGGAGGAATCCAAAGGACTCTATTTCCACCAATTAGATTTAGATTTGATTTCACAAAGGATTGTGATTGGTTGGAAAGAAGAGGAGTTAGATCACACATAGTTTATAAATAAGACCCTACGCCCAACTCAAAGAGTATCTAAAATCAATTGAAAATCCCACACCCCAAGGCTACCTCTCCTCTCCTCCTCCATGCCAAGTCCATCTTCTCCCTCTCCTCTCCATGCCCAAAGGAGTTTGGGATCCAAGTTGGTGCAATCCAGATGAGAGAAAGGCGACAGAAAGCTAGAAGGCTGCGCTGCTGCAAAGAATAATTGCAGATCTTCGAAAGGTATTTTGAAGATCCTCCAAATCAGATTCAGATCTAATTTTTGAAGATATGATAGAAAAGAAGAGGATCTCTAGATCCAATCCAAGTGGATACTGGTAGAGGCCAGGCACTTGCATGGCTAGATCCAGAATCTTTCGCTGCTTATAGGATCATCAATGGGTAATAGGATTATCCTACATTAAGATAAATTAAATTTGATTTAATTTATTTAAATTTTATTTTAATTATTAAAATAATAAAGATCTGATCTGAAACATCTTAGAACTGATTTGGATCAAAGAAAAAAAATTTTAAAATATATCTCTTGATCCAATCATATTTGAACAAACCTAATCTGAAAAATCAGAATTTTTCTTCAATCAAAACATCTTTTGATAAATCAAAACTCTTTTTGACTTGCCTAATTAGAATCCTCAATCATCAAGATAATTCTAATTGATTCTAAAATCCACTAGTGATGTCTAGCAGTATGTGGTGGCAATCCATCAGAATCGAATACGATCCTCTCAGTGCAGTCAATTGTGTAATTGAGTTTTTTTATCATGAGCCCTAACAGGATCTAGGTCAAGATGAACTCGTTAGATCCAATACCTATCATATGAATGAATCATTTGATTCGAGTTTAATATAAAATTCTAACAAAAAATTTTTTCTATTATTTCATACTACCATGGCCATGGACTTTAGGACTCAATCTCATGATTACCATAGGACTACTCTTTTATCGAGATTGATAGATCCCATATTAGTACAATCCAATTCCTATAATAAACATGCCATAACCAACATATATCTTAGGATTCCAAATGGCTAGAAGACTGATTATGGTCTAGTCAAACTATAACATTCTTAAGATAAACTATCGATGCACCTCAGATCAAAGAATCAGATACATAACTGCAGTATCGAGCTAGTCATTGACGAGAAGGTAGACTCCCTTATGACTACTCAAGGTGGTCACGCTCAGTATCCTTATTCTCAACAAGTGCCTATACTCTCACTCTGGTGTCTTATACCGTAGACTCAAGATACATCTATTCTAAGAAAATAATTATAAATTAATTTTCTAGATCGATTACCATCCTCATGATGATCCTATGATCAAAAGCAGTTTATGAGTTAACTATGACAACACATGTCATAAATTCTCAACTCTTGAGAATATGTGTTATCTTATCCGTTAACCCAGTGGATGTATCACAGATACTTTAATACATAAATATGATAGAAGAAATAATCTTTTTGATTAATTATAAGTCAAAATTATAAAAATATTCTTAAAAAGTATTTATAAGTGTTGGTCAATCTGGCTTCTAAGGTGCACATCTAACAGGTTGAATCCCTTCATGACCATGGAGTCGGCGAGCAGCTATGCCTCCTCCTAATAGGTCCAGTAGGTCAACTATGGTGACTTTTCCTTGGCCTCAGGTTTCATGGAGGCGAGTGCCAATTTGATAGGTGGTCCCTTCTCGGGCATGAAATGTTGGGTGGTGGCTAAGGTATGATGGTTTGTTGTATTTGATGCACTATGGCAGATAAGGCTTTCACCTATTGTATGAAGCTATTGAACTACTCATTCCACACGGTTGGAGCTGGTTGTGGAGGTGGCGGCACCTGAACTAGTTTAGGCTCAAAGATCGATGGCTGGATGTCATTCAGACGTGCCTCATTGGAGTGATGAGATGCGTTCGATGCTCCCCTCTGAAGTCTCATATCATTTCCTCTCGATATGATTCCTAAATAAAGGTTAGGAGATCCTTCCTCTAGCACCAACTATTGCTACTAAACCATGGGCTCAAGGTCAGAGAATTGGTCCTCAATTGAGAGGCACTGAATTCCTGGAGCAACACCTACAAAAATTAGTTCCTGGCCTAATTATTCTCCAGTGAGGACCCTCTAATGCTCAAGCAAATGGCTAGAGAATAGAGAGGAAGTAAAAATTATTGAGAGAAGCATACCTTTGAGTCTCTGCTACCCCCTATTTATAGTGGAGGGGTTAGTGCATGTACACCCAAAAGAATCAACTGATTTTTAATTTTTACGTGTTGAAGCACTGAGAGAGGTTATCTTTTCATGTTTGCGATGCGGGGCTTGTCTTTTTGATAAGATCTAATCTAGGCTATTTCAGCTTTCTTATCTGAAATTAATTTTCTTCCTAAAATAACCATCTTGCAAGATTGGCATGGCTTGCCAAAAATGTTAAGAGTCCCAGATTATGATGTCTTTGAGTTCTGAGGTCGAATGAAGCTGATGTTGGGACCATCAAGGTCAGATAAAATTGAGGTATCGACCTCCAACGTCGAATGGAATAGTTGTCGAGATCAATGTCAGATAAAGCTGTTGGAACCTTCGAGGTTGAAGATCTCATAAAGCCAAAGTCAAGACCTCCAATATTAGAAAGTAGGATGTCAAACGCTGAGATCAGAGGTCCAATTAAACTAAGGTCAATACCTCTGATCTCAAGTAAGGTAATGTGGGTCGTCGAGATCGGAGGACTGATAAAGTTGAAGTCAAGACCTCCATTGTCAGATGAAATCGAGGTCGGTATCTCCAATATCAAGGCCTAATAAAGCCGAGGTGGGCACTATATAAAGAACAGAAGATTATTTTGCTGCCCATGCATCAACTTCGTGAGATTGGCTGAAACCAATCTCCTCCATCTTCAATTATGGCCGAAGTCTGATCTCCAATAATGCGGAGGCCAGGGGTGTACCCACAACAGGCACAATCCAATAGATAACATCGCAAAAGAAAATCGATCATTCTTTCATGCAAAACATACAATCCAAATCCAACCATGGATAAATGAAGCTATGACTTCAACCACTAATTTGCTACAACTTGCACAGCCTACTTTATCCTATACTACTGCTAATCTTGTAATGTATAAGACCTAGTGATTGAGACAATTGATGAGCAACATCAATAGACCAATTTAAAGCTTGATTGTGCTGGTGATAAGTAGAGCTGGTTTTCTTATTTGATGCACTAAAATAATTTCTATGATATATTTATTTAAGGAAAAAAGAAAAATATTAATCTATAACCTCTTATTGATCAAAAACATCTCTCTTCTTTGTTGTTGAGAATATCTCTCTCTACACACACACATACTAGCTTATAACCCCATGCCATACACAGGATATGATTTTTTTAAAAAAAAATATTTTATTTATAGATTTATTAATATATATATTCTATATGTATTTCAAAAATAATTAAAATAATGAAAAAAATATATTTTATGTATGGTGTGGATTATAAGCTATTTTATTTGTTTCTAAATTTGAGGTTCTCTAAGGATCTCTTGTGGTTTAGCTCCTCCTAAAATCCTTGCCTTCTTCCGATGTTAACATTTGTTCTTTGCTACCCTTCACCTCCGGAGCTCGTTCTCTCTTTTCTCTTGAGCTCATGTGCAACCATCTCTCCAATCCCCTCTCCTTCCTCATGGCTTTAAGCGGTTCCTCAAAGTTAATACAGCCAATGATTAAACGATATCATAATCTGAGAAGATGGATTAATACAACTTTGAAGAGGAGTTAATGTAGCCAATAATTCAGCTTTTTCATAGGATGCTTTGATTTTTTTTTGTTTTAGTGCAAATTTAAGGCTATTATGATGTGCGAAAAAATATTATAGAGACAAATGTCAAACAAGAGACTCTGCCAATATAGACACCCACTTGCTTGATCCTCTGCTGCCTCCCCATCCCTCTCTTGGAGAACATCTATAGAAGAACACCCACTGGTCTGACAACCCCATTCGCTGCTCCATGCTCTGCCGCTATAATTGCCCCTCCTTGATCCCACCTTCCCACTGTTAGAGCCTAGGGTACCCTATGATGCTTTGCACCCATCAGAATCGGAGCATGTGCCGGTCGTGCCGCCCCTCTACTGAGTGCCCCTCTAAGTGCCAGCATCGAAACCTCCCTCGACCCATGGCAAGCACATGTATGACATCTTCTCGTGCCTCCACCTCCTAGGTCTCTCCCATGCCGACTCCATTGCCCATGCCCTCCACTGATCTCCACTCCCTTTGCACATGCTTCGACAGTCGAAGCATGTGGAAGCATGTGCTGGTCGTGCCCCCCTTCTGCGGAGCACCCATCCAAGTGCTAGCCTCGAAACCTCCCTCGACCTACGGTGAGCGAGCATACAACATCTTCTTACGCCTCCACCTCCTTAGTCACTCTCATGCTATCTCCGTCGCCCACACCCTCCATTGATCCTAGCTTCCCGTTCTCATGCTCCAATAGTGAGCATGTGCTAGTCGTGCCTCCACTCTGTCGAGTGCCCCTCTGAGTGCCAGCATCAAAACCTCCCTCGACTAATGGCTAGCGTGCATATGACATCTTCTCGCACCTCCACCTTCTTAGTCTCTTCCATGTTGGCTCTATTGCCCAAACCCTCCATTGGTCCCTATACCCTCTGCACATGCTCCAGCAACTAGAGCATGTGCCGATCGTGCCCCCCCTCTATTGAGCACCCCTTTAAGGGA
Organism: Cocos nucifera; assembly: GCA_006176705.1. Taxonomy (NCBI): domain Eukaryota; kingdom Viridiplantae; phylum Streptophyta; class Magnoliopsida; order Arecales; family Arecaceae; genus Cocos; species Cocos nucifera. The sequence goes on from QRFJ01004654.1 coordinate 41,513, forward strand.
TAGCATCGAAACCTCCCTCGACCCACAACAAGCATGCATACAACATCTTCTCGCACCTCTACCTCCTCAGTCTCTTCCATGCCGACTTTGTCACCCATGCCCTCCACTGGTCCCCCTCCCTACCATTGCCATAACCTCTACGAGCATTGTGAGCATGTTGCACGCGAGGCTGAAGGTCATCAGCCAGATGGTTGAAAAGCGGGTGGATGGATAGGCATACGGGGCCGGAGATAACAAAGGAGTAGGGCACCACCATCGAGATCGCAACCAAAGTTTGCTGATAGGAGAGGAGGCTGAGGCAGATAGTTCGTGGGAGAAGAGATATTAGGGGGAATAAGGATTTGGTCATAGAGAAAGGATGAAGGTTGGCTTGGAATTAAGAACGGAGGAGAGAGTGAGAGCATGGCAGTAAAAGCATGAAGGTTTCAAAGACAGATGTCAAATGGAGACTCTATCCAAAATTTCATGTGTCTAATAAAGGCAGAAGCCTCCATTTTAATATACATATATATAGAGAGAGAGAAAGTAAGTGAGAGAGAGAGACTAGGCTTCCTTCAATCAAATCTGGTCGGATCTTCTGCCGTCCATTTTGTATGGATCTTACGGTCACCAACCACTATTGAAGCAGTAACTTTTTCATTTGGCTTGATGAAAAATAAAATAAAATAGAAATCATTCAATGAGATGGAACAGGAGGCTACATCCATGCCCAATCCCCTCACTGTTGGAACCTCTCTCTCTCTCTAACCCTTTTCTATTTGAATCATAAAAAATAGAATCCTTTCACCCCCTATTTCTCTCTCGTTGGAAGCTGCGTTCTCTCAATCTCTCTCTCTCCATGTTTGAAGCCTCCGCCATCTTTCTCCTCACAGAACTTTCTTCCTAACCTCTTCATCTGTCTTGCTCTTATCAAAATCCTAACTTTCCCACCTCCCTCTCTCACCAAAAGGAGGCCCAACCCCCTTACCACCACCTCTCTCTCTCTCTCTCCATAATGGACCTCCCATATCTCTCTTTCTCACTAGAACCCCAACCCCCAACCTCTCTCTCACATCAAAAATTCAACTTCTAACCTCTCTCTCTGTCATTGGAACCCTTACCCCTATCCTCTCTCTTTTATCCAAACTCTAACCCCCCATTTCTCTTTCTCTTTCACTAGAAGAAAGCCCAACCATTCACCCTTCTCTTTTGCTGAAACCCGAAACCCCCCCCCCATCTCTCTATCTCTCGCTAGTAGGAACCCCAACCCCACACATCTACGTCTCTCTCTCGTCGAAATTCTAACAACCACGCCTCTCTCTCAATCGAAGGAAGCCCAACTGCCCCACCTCTCTCTCCCCCCTCCCAACCCAATTGAATCCATCCATCTCTATCATCAAAAGGAACGCCCTCTCTTCGAATGAACCAGGCTTTTCATCCTTGCTAGAAGACACCACTCTTCCCCTCTACATCAATTTTGTAGCCTGAAGGTAACAATTTGGCATATCTTTAGTTTAAATCTATTCGATATAAGGCCAATCAAAACCTATATTCTTAAATTCCTAGTTTAAGTCTATCATCTGCATGGCACGTTTTGTTATTACGATATAGTTGGTTGCATAATAAGCAATCCTTCGCACCAAAGAGTGCAATCATGAGATCTTTGAATATTTCATTTTTCATATTTTCTACACCTTTTCACCTTCATATTGTTGCTAACTAGCTTAAAGCTTCTTTTATCCCTATATGCAAGTATTACAACGGAACTTCTTATGACTTCTAGGTTTTTTATATGTTATTTGGCAAGTATTTTATGTCAAGTATGTTTAGATAATACCTGAGGTTTAGAAAGCATATATTAAAGTAGTTACAAAGACATCGGAGCCAAATATCACCAAAACTATAACTTGGGGTTGATGGGGTAGTTGGTATATAAGTATTACATACCTATATGCAAGTATTACAATAGAACTTCTTATGACTTCTAGGTTTTTTATATGTTGTTTGGTAAGTATTTCATGTCAAGCATGTTTAGATAACACTTGAGATTTAGAAAGCATATATTAAAATAGTTATAAAGATATCGGTGCCAAATATCACCAACAAAACTATAACTTGAGGTTGATAGGGGTAGTTGCTATGTCACAATAGTCTCTTTGATACTAAATATTACCTAGATATCTAGACAAGTAGCAGGTGTCTGAGTTCGAAGTGTCTTAATGTTAAATATGCTTGATAATTTCTTTTAGGAGGAAAAATTAAATAATTCTGAACTCAAGCTTCATCCCCTGCATTCAAAGATCCTCTAACTACAAACTGATGCAACCTAAAGACTGAAAGTACTAATCTTAGAAGCTGATACTTTAGCTTTAGTGAAAACTCTTTGATAGGTTTTCTAATCACGTCTAAAATAGAACAAATCTTGGAGAATAAATTGGATATTAGACAATTAAAGATTCATGGCATTGGGTTTCCTAGAATTAGGAAAAGATATTGTGATAGGGTTGTTTGGATATATGCTGGGCATGCAGAAAAATGTTGAAAGTCTACAGAGCATTTTAATGAGATTCCTTGTCAGAATAGTATATGCCTTATATGAAAAGATTTAGCGGTATAAAAAATTAAGGGAAGAATGATGATCACTATAGTACTGCAGTATATTCCATATTGGTACATAACTACACATCTGTACTGTGGTATTGTAGAAATTGATAGTGACATTCTTTATTTGATTTAAAATGAATTATGCATGCCAGCTAGTTAAGAGCCCATATAAAGGTATCTCGCTCTCATTTTGGTACTTATTGCATGCTACAAATTGATTACCTTCTATTTCTTTATTTTTTTTAGTATCCTAATGTAACAAACTAATCAACTTTCATTCTTTTACGTAGATGGCTTGTGTGATATATCCAGTAAGAAAGCTTGAGGGGAGAGCTCCCAAATCTTCAAAAAGTAGAAGAAAGTTCTCTTGAATTTGATGAACTGGATGTGCTATCTAAAGAGATATATAGATTTTGTTAGAGGCATTCGTGAGAGGTTAATGGATGCCCATGGGATAGTGATAGGATGGATGCTTTTCCGTTATATACTCGACATCCTAATTATAGCATAGGAGTAGATAGTGATAGATCAACTTCTCCATATTTGGGATGAAAGCAGAAGAAGCTTCAGATTAGAAGGCCAAATTTTGATCTTCCACTTGGAGGATGTCACTATCATTCTTAAACTATCCCTTAATTGGGTTGCTATAGATCTGAAGAAAACCAATTCAGATGTGTTGAGGATAACATACTTCAAGGAGTCGATAGTTAAGAGGAATGTATTGGAAAATGGAATAGAGCATCTACTTCTTCCAATGGCATGCACTTCATGATATAGTTTTTTTTTGTGTACCTTTAGATACAGTTTTATTTTTTTCATCCACTCTCAGCACTGTGTCCTGGATTTCCTCTTATATTGACTCCATAGGTTAGATTGGCTATTTTGCATGGGCTAGAACAGTTCATAAGTACTTAATGAAATTCATCCTTAGGACTACTGCAAAGTTAAAAGGAAGGACAAAGGTTCCAAGGAGAGCACTGGTTATCTAAATGGATGTGTTATTGTTTCGATGGTAAGAGCTATATTCGATTATTAGTTATTGGATAAATTTGATAAATCATGAATGAATATGATAACTAATTATCGCTTAATTTTCTTATTGCTCATTTTTATTTAGGTTTAACTTTTTGAGAGGACGAGCATAGCTAAACCAACAAATTATAGATTGCTCCTAAGAATCATGAACTGGGGAGACCCTAGTTCATGAAATGGGCCAATTGCAGACAATTGTTGAAGGGCCTAAAGTAGGGAAATATACGGTTAGTTTTGACCTTGTGCCATTTATCTTTTTTTTACAAAAAAGGAAAGAACAAGTTCTAAGCTTATGCCTTTTTTTTTTTTAAATAAAGGACTAACATTTTTGTTATCGCATTCAGATTATCAAACAAAGGATCTTTGAAGTGGAATTTTCTAATTGTCCTACTAGAAAGGAAGAAGGTCCAAGTAAGACAAGTAAAACAAAAAGGAAGTGGTTCTGAAATGGCATACAGTAGTGCTATGGTATCGATATTTTATTTTATTTTATTTTTTTATATTTTATTCTAACTTTTTTATCTTATTTGTGCTCAAATGAAGCTCCTCTATACATACCAATATGTGGTTATGGAGGCTGAGTGAAAGAGGGCTATGGAGGAGAACGTTCAGATCATGTGTTTGAGGAAGGTTATCACCGAGCAATAGAAATTGATTTTTGATTTACAAATGATAATCGGGGTGATGAACAGGGAGAAGGTTATTAAGGGATCCAATTATAATGTGGACGCCGATATGCCTTCTTATGAGTTTGAGAGTGGTGATAGCTCGACAATACCCGAAGAGCATGTAGAGATTCAGTCTACTAATAACATAGAGTGTACTTAAAGTCTCCCATCTCTTACATAGTCCTTTCACTCTACTACCATCCAGTTATCAAATAAATTTTATTAAATTTAACTCAACAAATCCATATAGTGAAATAGTATATTTTTATCAAATAAGGTTTATAATCCAAATTTCATAACTATACATATATTTAAATTTTGATTGTTGATACCAAATCTCAAATCCATTTCAACTCCATAGCATATAAGACTATAGCCACATTTGTTCTCTGTGATGGGGCTATAATGCCACCTCTATATCCTGCAAAATGGGCAAGCCATAGGTATCAATATATAATTGGGTCCAAAACATATTTAGGTTGAAATTTAAAAGCACATAGATATGTAATTTAAAATATTCATAATTCATTCATATAACAATTTCAAATATTCACAAATTTTAAGTTATTTTCAAGAATTTTCAAAGCATAGTTAGATATGTGCATAATTCTTCCAAAGATTTAGTCATTTCCAATATATGAATAATGCATACGGATATTCCAATCATGTTAGCTGAATTGCAAAACGAATTTTCAGGAAATAGAATTTTACCAACTCAATCCAATTTATATAAAGACAAGGATGATTTAAATAGCAATATGTACAAATAATGCAGCTAATTTAAACGATATAATCTAATATACAATAATCATAAATTGGGGTTATTTGCAAAATATCTAACAATAATAATTTCAAGAATTGAGTTCATATTTGTAAAATGCCCGTAGAAGATAATAGCTATACAGGGGTCTAACAGAATCTAAAATATCCATAAACCAACCTACCACTGGACAAAATTCATCACCAAAGTATATAATTTATTTTATTTTATTTATTTGTAGGGCTACACCAGACAATATAGGACTGGTTTGGTTAATCAGGTGCAAGGAAGACCGTGCAACGAAGGAGAGTATGGATGTGTCTGTGAGAGGGAGACGGAAGGGGAGAGAGGAGAGAGACTGAGATAGATCAAAGCGGAGCGAGCAACCTTTTAAAAATGAAAAAAAAAATTCTACACCGCGGCCGGTATAACTCCGGTCCGTGGTAACCGGCCCTCACACGAAGTCAGAGAGAGACACGATGCTCCGATCTCGCTTTTCTTTAAAAAATAAAAGTGCACCGCACCACTAATGGATCCAATAGTGACCTGGGCCACGGCCCGATTTGAACGCCGAGGTCGACGAGCATCACCTTCTCTAGTAGAATCACAAGGAATGATGACATTGGCCATGGGAGTCTCCAATATCATCCTAAACTTAGAGATTGTTAATCACAACTCCGTACTAAATGAACGACCAAAAAGATTTGCCGACCAACGCTAGCTTCCAAACGTACAGACAGACGAGTCACCAAGACAAAGTGCTTTTGTTGACGGGATCTTAGGAATATTTTTTGGGTGATGGGGAACGAAACCTGAGCTTAGATCCCCTCTTTAAGCTAATCAACATATTCAAGACATGAATAATAAGATATACGACGCTTGCGGAGCTCGAAAGTAAATGACCATCCTATGAAGAATGCCAATGACATCTGACAACATAACTAGTTTCCACACAAATAGAGCAATGCATTACCAAGTCCAGGATTCACCAGACCTTAAGCAAACACACTCCAAAAGCACCATTTATCCAGCCATATCATGTTTACAAACATAAACCATTCCAGAGTTTTGGTTCTTATTCTCATTTCTCACCAGGTAGGTATGAAACCTGCTGAAGTCAATTTTTTACAGATAGGACCCATCAGCATCACAAGAGTCCCAAGACTGCCAGAGTCCCAGGAACTCCTGAGCGTTGAGAAAGACCCGAAAAGCCAAGGATGAATTGCCTTTAGAAATCAACCAAATGATGGCAGGGATGGTCCCTGAACCAGAACTGACTTCATCAAGCAGAATACCAGCGTAGCCAGCTCCTTCCATTTTGGTTGAAAGCTTTAGAGGGGATCCAACATGTTGTAGCATCGCTCTCAAGCTGAGCACGTGTCTTCAGCACAAAGAAGCAAACACTACAATTTACAACCACCCCTCCCCAGCACCACCATCATCAAACTTTAAGGAGGTCACAGCAGCCATCAGCTGCTTTGGCCCATTTCGTGTGGACCCTGGTAGCATGCTCTCCATCCATCATGTTGGACAGAGGGTGGAAAACGGATGGACGAAGATGCTCGATGAGCTGGAAGTGATCATCCTCCCGAGCATACATGCTCGTAACCTCCAATCCTGATAAGCTTGAGCCACCGCTTGCTGAGTTGATATTGCCGCTATCAGACTGCAGGGCTTCAGAACTTGGAGACGTGGCAGGACGACCTGCTGGCACCTCATCTCTCACTTTGGTATTGACATTACCACTTTGTCCGGTGCCTACACTTTTGATGCTCAGGAAGCGACCACCACAGCCCCTTGCCCGGCGCATGGCATGTTGGTGGCGTGACTCATGCAGGTATGGCTGTAGAAATGAAAACTCAAAGCAAGAATATCACACTAGTCCATCCAAAAAAATGGATCGCTGTTTTGAAAAAAAAAAAAATGTTGTGAAAATATATTCAGTACTTGCTAAGATAAAATTCTCAGTCCCATTAACAATTAGTCATTTGGTCAAAGAGAGGACAACATGATAAAAAAGGGCATTTTGTGAAAAATGGCACCATAACAACATTAGAAAAATTTTGCAACACAGATTTTGGCCTACAAGATTAAACAATATATCAGATATACAACTTAAATAATTTTTTAAAAAAATATGTACTCGGATTGAGCCAAAAAAAGAGGAATGTTCTCTAACAATCTATGTATTGTCGGGTGGATGCATACCTTCCTGACTTTGATCAGTTTGTTCTCTCTCTCAGCCTTAGCACGAGCCTGTCGACGCCGTAGGATACCATGAAACTGCTTCGCATTCACATAGATCGGCCCATCGGCAGTCAATGGTAAAAGCATGCGCCCATGCTTCATTGTGAAGAGAACATTAGTCATCAACAGTGATCCAACTCTTCATAATAATAAAGCACTGACAACTCATCACCTCAAATATTGTAAAAAATGCAATATGTTAAAGATTGAAGAATGTTCATTGATCATGTATTATGAATAAAAGCTAAAACATAGATATTTGACCTGCACCCTTCAACCTCCATAAAGAAATAAAGGAAAAAAGTTCTCTTTATTACATACACTCATGCAACTTTTCATCATCATCAAAACCTAAAAGTAATTGCAAATACATTATTTTTTCATCTTAGCAATGCTATTTCATTTTAAAAGAGGCCAAGAATGTTTCAGAATAATCTTTAGTAATTTCTTTTTTTTTATATTTATATTATTCATAATCAAGAATTACTATGCCAGCATCAAGACCCGTACCAATTGCCTGGCAGCACGGTTCAGTGTGGTACCATGCCATTTTGTGTTGGATCTGTACCACCACAACAAAGCCAGGGGAGGGCAGGGGAGAACGGTTAGGGGGGAGAGGAAAAGTGAGGGAAGGAGGGAGAGGGAGGGGAATGGTCGAAGGAAGGCCGCAGAGGGCTTGGGGGGGGGGTGGGGGGTGGAGAGGAAATTTTCAAAAAAAAAAGGGGCCCCTTCGTGGCCCTCCTCTGGCCATCCCTCTCTCTCTCTCTACTTCTCCCTCTCTCCCACCCTTGCCAATTTCTTGGGTCAAGCGCCGGAAACATGCTAGTCTGCCCTTAGTATGGCTCAATACATCCCGAACAATTCGGGATAGTTCAACAAACCTTGTTCATTATCGTGTCCAGATACATCTAGCTAAGAAAGCTTCGATATGTCAAGCTACTTTATACCATGTCCAGTTGTCATATCGTTAACCCAAACTCTAGGCATGTCATTTGCACAACTCAAACAACAATACCTTTTTCTAAATGAAGCAATTAAATTTGTTGATGCCAAGTAATGCTGTAGAAATTCATTGCTAGCCCTGTCAAATGTCAACGGATTGGATTCCAACCAAATCCATTCAAAACTTGAATCCAATCACATCAGATAGGGCAATTACTTCTGTCTCGACAACTTGACAATGACCTAAACCTTGTCATGCAATTATGCATCCATGACCTACCACTAAATCTTAATCTAATGGTGATATGATACTATTAAATGCTATAATTTTCAGAAATGGAAGGGAATCGAACCGTGGACTCTATCTGCACCAATTGCTCTGCTTCTCCCTACCTTGCCTTGTTGGCATGAGTAATGATGATTAGAATGGATCAAGTTTCCAACCACACCAGATTGAGAACTGAGTTATACAATATTATACCTGATCTGAGTAAATTATGGCAGTAAAATGGTTGTACACCAGATCAAGAATTTGCGTAGTGCTTGCAATGGTTCTTGGAGTTTATTCAATCTAGAGTACAAAACTTATGGTCACATACGCCATTAAAGCATAAGCTGCAACTGACTGTAAGAATCTAGTATTGGAATTTGGATGCATCAATAAGTTATGCTATGCAAATAAGACGAAGGCAACAGATCAAAGACATCATAAGAAACAAATCATAAATCAGTAGTAAGCTTCTGAAGTTGGTTCAGTCCAACTTTACAATTGATAACAAATCATAAAGAAATCAAATGATTTTGACAATATTTCTAACATGAGTGTCGTTTAGTTTACTTTGATATCCATGCAAACAATCAAGGTCAGAATGGACCAACAAGGTCTTGCTCCTCTAAAGCAGCAATAGCAACACATTTTCCCTCTTGTTCTCCAAACACATGCCAGCTTCTCCTTCAGATTGATAAGGTCTTGCTCTAAGGTAGCAAAACAACCCTTATCCCCTCTGTCTCCCCAAATGCATGCCCCATTCTCCTCCTTTATCTGTTCCAAATCCATGAACATCCATCTCTCCCAAATCCAAGGCCCCTCCCCCTCAGTCCCTCCTCCCTGCCCCTTCATTCCTTCATTTTGTACGCTCCTCGTTTAGGTTTGGGAACTAGACTCCACTTATGAACATCTTGGGGTGCTTCTTTAGTAAAGGTTCTGCTAAAGTCAAGATGCTGAATATTGATTTGACATGGACCATTCTCCTTCCTCTTTATCTATTCCTCCAAGCATGGGAAGTGAACCCTAACTCATTCTATATGATTCTGACCATAAACCTCTGGCAAGGAGTTGCACAGCAGTCTGAGGTCAATTGAAACAGGGAATGTATGCATCTATGAGAGAGAGCAAGCAAGCGAATGTGAGAGAGAGAGAGAGAGAGAATTGGATCATTAGATCAGACTTTTTGTGCCTAGCAACATCAGACAGTTGATTTTTTGACTAATTGCTCAAATAAATAAATTAAATTGGGCCAAGTGCCTAGATTAATTGATCAAACTTGGATTAACTTTAAACAAATCCATTTATTGGCATAATGCCCACATTAAAAATGTTTGAGAAGCTATCATTCCACAAAAGAATATATGAAAATATTTTGTAAGGTGAAAAGACTCTTTTGCTTGAATTAGTTATATATTGATGAAAACACTTTTGTTAGCAAGATGAACTAATTCTAGACACTCTACATTAGAGGAGCAAATGAGCTGCGCAACTTGCAAGTTGCTTGAGCTTGACTTGGGTCCAAGCTCAACTCGACTATTATCAAGTTTGAGTAGCGAAATACTCAGATCGAAGGCTCACAAGCCTAATCAAGTATATTTACTTATAAGATATTATTTTTATTTATGATATATATTATTAGTTTAATATTTTAAAATATAATACTTGTATTTTAAATCTGACCTAATTTTTAACTTTTAACTATATTTTTTCTTAAAACCAAGGCTTAAATTTGAGCTTGAAGTCGAGCTCGAGTATGGATCGGTTGATATTCAAGTCAAATCAAGTTGTTCTCGAGTATTGCTTTTTTTCTTTTTTTTTTTATTGAGTTCGAGTTCAAGCTTGGAATTAAGGCTTGAACAATCTCTAGCCGAGTTTTAAACCCAAGTATTTTAAATCGAGTTGACCTCGAGCATCTAACTACTTGGCTCGGCTTGATTGCACCCTTACTCCACAACTTTGATACTTGATCACATCAAATTTATAGCTGGTACTAAAAGATTGGATCTAAATCATATTATTTCAAGCAACTTGACTCAAACTAATCTCCTGCATTAGCAACTAGAATTTATCATATAGCACTCTTAAAATCAAATGATACACAATTGGTATTTCCTTTGATTGATCACCTCACGTGGGTGCTTTCTTAAGTAATTTTAGTGATTTCTATACACCAAGCAAAGTAAAAAAAGGAAAGATTTTAGTAGTCACGCTAAGCAACGATGGAGTCTTTTAACCAAGAGAAGTTTTCATTCCATTGTTTAGCAGCGAACAGTATGTAATTAAACTAGTAAAAGAAAGTTGCCACTAAAAGCTTGCAAAATTTTGTTAATCTTGAAAATTTTATAGTTATTAATAGCTCATAGTCTATATTTAGTCTGTACAAAAACCCAATCAACTATGTGTCTTCTGGTCTCTTGCTTAAGAAACAGACTTATTTACCATCTTCATTATGGATCAAACAATCTGACCTCTCAATACATCACTATTCACTCAGGAAAATCATAAAAACATTGTGAATTGAGAGATAGAACTATTAAAATATTTACCTTAATCAATAAGATGTTATCCTTTGTCTCTTTCATCCATTAAAATTTGCTTTCCTCTTATAATTTGTGGAACAGAGTAATGTAGGTCTACAATGCAGAAGGTAGACAATCCAAAAAGATCAAAAGAACCCACTGCTAGAACTGTTCGGTTCAATATAATCTAAAATTTCTTTCTATTATTGATTGCATGCCAAGTACCATCTCTTCTAGGTTGGCAACACCTAAGAGGCCAGTTTCTCATATTGAAGCCATACCACAGCTATCTAGTTGGTCCTTTCTGGTATCAAAACTGATTCAATGGCAGCTAATAGGGACGATATTGAGAAGTTGGAGATAAACATGCAGGATAAAACTACAATTCTGAATTACTTGTCTGAAACTGTAGTCTGATTATAAAATCACTGGATTCTGGTTTCAGGTGCGATGGATGAGTTACAAGGAGAGCACACCGATTCAAAGGTCAAAACTGAAGGTGGAAGCAAGGGCAACATGATTCTTGCTCACTATGCTTGATTGGATTTTCCTCATGCTGAAACATATCCAACTGAGTGAATCAATTGAGTCAGGCAATTCTGTGGATACCAACAAACATCACCAAATGAGTGATTGTCATTGGCTTCCTTTCATTTGGAAGGTGGGGCACTCAATGATTCCAATGGTATGATCAAACTCAATCCATCAGGACATTGACCTTGTTTGACCATGCATTTTTGGTTCGATTTGGCCCCAAAACATATGATGTTGATGAGGCATTTTCATAACAGTGGAAGTCAGTGTGGTGCAAGAAGGCCCGCAAATCACATTGAAAATTAGTCAAAAATTAAAAGCTCTAATTGTGTACTTCATCAGAGGGTTAAAAGAGGAGTCTGTAGGAAGTATGAACATATTTCCCAGATACATTATTGAAACTGTGGGATTAGCAAGAATGGAAGAAGAGAAGGGTAAGAGATTATGAAAGTTATCAGATTCTCAAGCCTCAAGCACATGATAACCTGACCTGCATAGTAGTTGGTGCCTGGTGGAACACCTCCTATTAAGAAATTGACGTGATGGAGATGCAAACCTAAGAAGAGAAGGGGTTCTGCTGCAATTGCACAAGAAACTCACACCTTTCATTGCAAACTTGACAAATTTTCATGCTTTGACTTAGATGGTATAGAACCCATAGAGGAAAAAGAGACACCATTAGAACCTTAGCATGGATTTCTAGAAATTCATATTCATGCATTGTTTGGATGACATCACCACAGACCAAATTTCCCTATGATAATTTCTAGGAGGGTTGCTGGAATGGAAAAAGGAAAAGTGTCAATCTTGACTGATATTGGCAGCATAGATAATTTCAAAAACAAAAAGTTCACCACAAAGCTACCAAATTCAATTGCCTAATGATCAGCATTCCAAGTTCTAGAGGCAGATGTCAATAAACTACAATGCTTAGGCCAATGCAAGGATGGGATGATAGACACAGGATATTAGTTTGTGGAATACATGTTCTTACCACATATAAGTGGATCTAACCTAGGTGCCTAATGGCTTGAACAGCAGGGTCCTATCATATGTGATTGAAAGCATATTGGTAGGAGAGTGAATTCCATTTAGAAAAGCAATTTGCTATTGAAGTGCAAATTGCATTTGTGCATACAATGAACAGGATAATCCAGCTAGATGCTCAGAAGATAACAAAGTAGATTACTGCAGAACTGCAGTAAATGCACCAGATTACCTATTCATATTACATGACTACCAAAAGAGTTTTTTTGAGAAAACCCATGGGTTACTGCCACATAATATCATATAATTGGGACGATCAGCAAGGCCAAACCAACCAACCAACGTACAACCGTACTCCCATCCACAATTTCCATAAAGGTGAAATTGGAAAGATGATGAAGGAGATGCTCAAGGCTGCTATATTGTGTCCAAGCAAAAGCTGATAATCCATTTGGTGTTGTTGGTAAAAAAAATGATGGTTGCCAATCTTGTATTTGATTGCCATGCACTTAATAAAATAACAATCAAGGATATCCTAGTTCCAATAGTGGATGAGCTTTCAGATGAGTAACATGGGGTACAATTCTTCTAAAAACATTAGAATTGCAGCCCACATCCCACTAGATCTTTTATGATGGCTGGAATACACACAAAACAACATTTAGGACTCATGAGGCCCACTAGGAATTCCTAGAAGTGACATTTGGGCTCATCCAAGGAACGAGGACCCATCCTGAGCTGTCTAGTTCAGGGTGTACCGAGCCATGCTAGTGGCAGACTGGGATGATTCCGACATTCAAAACGAGAAATCGACAAAGAAGGGGGAGAGGGAGAAGGAAAGAGAGGAAAAGAGAGAAAAAAGGAGGGCGGAGAGAGATGGAGCCTACCGAGGGCCCCAAAGGGCCGAAGAGTAGCGTGGAGGGGATCCGCACTTCGAATCTCTATTTTGTTTGAAACAGAGTCCGTCAAGATCCCTTTTTTTTATTTGGCAAATTTTAAGTGAAGTCAACAACCCCATGGTAAACTTCACTTGATATTTTCAAAATAAAAATGTTATTTTTTTTATTTTAAAAATATTAAATGAAGTTGGCAAAGGGGTCGCCAACTTTACATAAAATATGCAAAATAAAAAAAGGGCCCCAACGATCCCCTATTTCGAACAAAATAAAGATTTGGAGAGTTACTCCTCTACACCACTCTCTGGCCCTTCGACAACCTCCATCTCCCCCCCCCTCTTCCTCTCTCATGTTCTTCCTCTTCCCCACCCTCACATGTCGGGCCGCACTCTATTGGCTTCCACTGGCCTTCACCATCTCTCTTCCTCCCTTCTTCCCTTCCCTTCTCCCTCCCTTCTACCCTCTCTCTTTTCCTTTCTCCTATTCTCCCTCTCCTCGCCCTCTCTATTGTGTCGGTACGCGCCCAACAAAGAAGATCACCAGGCATACATTGTGCTGCCAGCCAACTGGTATGGACCTTAGTATTGGCATAGCGATCCTTGGGCTCATCAATGTTGTATATATCTTCCAAAGCGATGATGAACAAGTTTTGGTCCAATCTAAAGTGCTTTGTATTAGTCTTTTTTGGTAATATTTTAATCAAATAATAACTCTACCTATATTTTGTGCATGGTCGGTCCCAAGCATGACTAAAGTAGGGTTGCGATAGGTTGATGACCAACATAAAGTTACAATCACATTTGATGAACTTGATCCCAAGAAAACTATTGGGGCATTCTCCACTTGTAACAGCTGCATTGAACCCTAAGTATAGTGAAAAGTGGGCAAGGAGTAACTAGGACATTTCCCAAAAGCAACGCGCCATATCGGCATCCTAATATGGTTAGAAATAGGCAAGAATTCTCACACCATAATACAGTGTGGGTAAAGAAGTTGGTCTAGGAAAGTACATTACATTTAGCAACTTGGAATATAAGAGTTGACAAGAAAATTGTGAAAATAATAGATATGACAACTAGGAGGAGAATTAACATAGAATGCCTGCAAGAGACTAAATAGATAGGAGAAAAAGCAAAGGAAGGTGGCAAAACAAGTTATAAAGCTTGGTATAAGGGAAGATAAGAATAAAAATGGAGTAGCAACCATTGTAGATCAGAGTTTAAGAGATGGTATTGCAGATATTAAGAGAATTGGGATAGAATAATCTCAATAAAATTAGTATTAGAAAAGAAGTCTGAAAAAATCATTTGTGCTTATGCTCCTCAAATAGGATTTGACGATATGAAGTAACAATTGTGGGAGAACATGGATGGACCATATTTCAAGTGGAGTAAAGATATATATCAGAGAAATTTTGAATGGGCACTCAAGGAATATAGTGTAGATTTTGAAAAGGTGCATGGAGATTATGGTTTGGAAAACAGAAACAAGGAGATGCAAGTTTGGACTTTGCAATGAATATGAACTAGTACTAGCAAACATCTACTTTTAGACAGGACTGATACCTTTCTAAGTGGCCATAATATAGTATTGAGCCAAACTGGGTGTATCAAACCAGACCGACTAGTTACCAACATAATTTAGGATTTCGAATCAAGACATAAGCCTCACCATCAAATTGAATGATGTCATCTACTCTACATCTCCCTTCAGCTCTCTCAATGCTGCGAAGCCTTGCTAAGCCTGCTTCAGCCTCTCTCCCCTCCAACTCTCCTAACGTTACAAAGCCTTGCAAAGCCTCCTATTATGGCCTCTCTCTCCCCTTCGGCTATCCCAACTCTGCAAAGCCTTGCAAGTCGCGAAGCCACTCTAAATATTCCGATGCTATGATTCCTCGCAAAGCCTCCTCCAACCTCTCTCCAAGTGAGTCCTCTATTTCTCTTCCTCTCTCTATCCCCATTGATGACTCGAAGCCCCAGATAACATCCTTGTCATCCTCTCTCTCTCTCTCTCTCTCTCTCTCTCTCTCTCTCTCTCTCTCTCTCTCCTGTTAATGCCTCCTGTCTCTCGAAGCTCCCTCTCCTTTTTTCCTCTCCTCCTCTCCCTCTCTCTCTCCCTCTCCCTGTTTTGGTACACTCCGGCGTAGTATGATATGGACCTGTACAATATCAAACCAATCGTCGGCCGACACAAGCTTCAATACAAGTCCGACGGACCTTGAGTCAAATAGATTTCTTTGTTAGTAGAAAGACGGTCTAGTTTTATGTAAAGATTGTAAAATTATATTAGATGAGAAATCATCCATCATAGATTAATGGTTCTTAATATGTATAAAGAAATGGAAAAGAAGAACAAAAGAAATAAGAACAAAAGAACTAAGTGATGGAATTTGTGAGCAGACAAACAAATGACTTTTAAGGATAGAATGTTGAATGAAGGAAATTGGATTCTAGATGGGGAATTCAATGCCAGATAGGAAGAAATGGCTAAAGAAAGGGGTTATAGAGGTATTAGGAGAATCAAAGGGAAAATGATCATTCGGTAAGGAAACTTGGTGGAATCAGAATGTCAGTTGATGATTAAGGCTAAAAGAGAGTGTTATAGAAGAGTACCAAAGTGTCAGAATAGAGAAGCATATGAAATCTATAAGATGGCTATGAAAGAAGCAAAAAGATGGTACCAAAGACTAGATGCAAGACATTACATTGCAAATTAGAAACAAAGAATCAGGAGTTTCTATAAGATTGCAAGATTATGAGAAAGGAAAACTAGAGACTGGATCCAAGTTAGATGAATCAAAGATGAAGATAAAAAGATTTTGGTTAAGGAAGATGAAATCAGAGAAAAATGAAGAAATTATTTTAATAAGCTATTCGATAGAGGTTATGCAGCTGATTTAGCATGCTTTGTTAATTCCATCGAGAATAGAATTGTTAAGTATATATGTAGAATTAGAGTATTTGAGGGTTAAGAAAGATGACATCAGAGAAAAATGAAGAAATTATTTTAATAAGCTATTCAATAGAGGTTATGTAGCTGATTTACCATGCTTTGTTAATTTCATTGAGAATAGAATTGTTAAGTATATATGTAGAATTAGAGTATTTGAGGTAAAGAGGGCTACGAAAATGATGAAAATAAGAAAACCATTGGACCTAACAAAATTCCTATAGAGGTTTGGATCTATTTAGGCGACAAGTAACTTTGTTAACTAATTTGTCTAAAAAGATTTTAAAGACCAAGAAGATGCTTGATGAATGAAAGAGGAGAACTGGAATACTGATTTATAAGAATAAAAGTGATATTCAAAATCATTCAAAATATTATAGTATTAAACTAATAAACTATCCTATGAAACTTTAAAAGAAGATGATTGAGCTTAGATTGAGATGTGACAAAATGTTATAGAATATATTTAGTTTTATGCCAAGAAGGTCAACTATTAAAGCTATTTTTCCCTTTCAGAGGTGAGCGAACAACCACAGCTAACACCACGTCCTCCCCCGAATCTCTACCACGACCTCAACCGCGGCCACCAACAGCCATAGCCGAGTGCTCCATCTAATTAGTAGTGGAGGTTAATGTAGTTACAGACACATAGAACTCTAGAGAAGGTTGCAGACAGAGAAGGAACTAAACCATCACCAAGAATCTGACCACAAATTTGATGAACTAATGAGGGATTCAATCCAGACTGAAATTTAGCAACTGCTAAACCTTCACGATAGTCATATAACTTCTGTAGATCCAGGATGAGAGGCTAATGTAAATCTAACTCATCGAGAATACCTTGCAGAGAGGCATAGTAATCGGCTACAGGTTAATCACCTTGCTGCAATGTAAAGAGTTACTCATAGAGTTCAAAAACTTTTGAAATATTCTTCTCATAGCCATACATCTCTTTGAGGGTGTCCCAAATTTGTTTAGCCATCTTCACGAATATGACACCAGCACTAACCTTTTCCTCCTTACTATTCAACAACCATGACATAACACAACAGTCACTAGCCAGCCAGTCATCATAGGTAGGATCTTTGGAATATGGAGGTCTTCAATCACGTATCACGGCTTTCGTTGGGGACCAATAAACAGTTTGAATGATTAGGCCCACAAAAGGTAGTTAGTGCCATTAAGCTTTATTGTAGTCGCCATTAGATTTCTTATTGCAGCGTCAGAACTAGGAGTCAGAGGTGTCGTGTTGTTTATTGTCGTGATTGAAGGATGCCATAGCAACTAACGAGAAGGACAGAAATAATCAGACAAATAGACAACCAACTAAAAAGGATATCTTTACACGGCAGCTAGAAACATCACGGGCAATGTACTGCTCCCATGATTAGTAGATAGCCAAAAAAACAGCTAGATAACTTTCACACAGCATAGGAAAGATATCTATATCGTATAAAAGAAGAATAGAAGGGTAAAAAATCAAAAATGGGGAGAAGATCAAGAAATAAAGAGTGAGATCAAGAAGAGAGGCGGTGGGTGGTGAGAGAGGAGGTGGCGGCGGTTGTGCTACATGTTGAAAGGAACCTGATGGTGGAGATGGATGGTGGAAACTCAAAGAAATTCAATTTATTAATGAGATCCCATCTCTTTAAATAGATGAGAAATAAGTACATAAGGAAAGAAGTACATACTAAATATACGAAGTTTAGAGACATATTAAATATATCATTTCCTATATAAGGACCTATTAAATAAACAAAATTCTAACAAATAACTTAAGTGTCCGTTCTTTTGCAGGTAAAAAATTTACCTTGGAATATGTTTTTCCCTAGGTAAATATTTTCCAAGCAATATTTAGACAAGAAAATAATTTACCTATGTTCTTTTATGGGAAAATTGCTCCAAAATCTATTACTCATGTTCTTTTGCATTACTACTTTCTTGGGTAAGTTGTTAAAATTTATTCATATTTTCCATAATATCCCTTATGTTTTTTAGATTTGGAGAAAGTGGATGACTAAGTTATTGAGCATTGCATGATGGGGACATTGGAAATGAGAATAGGGTATTTTAGGCATAAAATTAAATGCCTACTTCACTGACTGAAGGTAAAATGATTTAGCCATCCCTTAGGTGGGTAAGATTTTTTCCCATTTTATGGGTAAGTGCTACCCAAGGGAAAGTAATCTTTTCATCTTGAAAAATGTGAGAACATGGGTAAGTTGATCAAAGAAAAGGTATTCCTTGATATTTATCCACAAAAGAACGGGCCCTATGTATATTACACTCCGGGCTATAGTAAACAGGTAAGCTGATTAGATGAGTAAAATATTATCAGATTTTGTATTATCACATGGACCAATAACCAGATGTAAACAGGTGAAATAACAGTGATATCTATAATTATGATAATAATATGTAACAACAGCCAGTCAACCTGCTAGCCATAAAGATACGGGAAAGTGATTAATAAAGAGACCACCATGGCTCACATCATATGCAAAGACCAAGAAAACAAGACTAAATAGATTTATTCAAAATGCAACAAGAGCTAGACATCTTGTCAACGTGTTCAAGTTCAGCACCAATGTGAAAGAAGCAAAGTAGCAAATTACTTTCTGGGTCAATTGCAAATTCATTAATTATAGGACTTAAAATTGTAATTCAGAATTCTTCAAGTTCTATCTACTATATATTACCATGTTAGATCCAAAAGGCATGTTTTTGCAGACGTTACTGTAGGCAGCTTGCCAAAAACATCAATAGAAAGAACTCCATTAATAATAATTTCACTTGAAATCCTATGGAATTTTCATTTAAGAGGTTATCAAGCATTGAAGAAGAAAAGAGAAACCAACCATTGCTTGAGCTCCATAAGGTGCATAGAGGCCATAGCTCTGATCAACATAAGAATAATTGGAACAAACCTACAATGTCATTTTCAGCAATCCATGAAACATCAATGACAATAACACATGATGAATCATTAATTAAATTCTTTTAGAAAAAGTTAAGTGTTCAAGTAACCAAAGCATAGAAAATGAAGAAACCTACCACAGATTGACCAAGTCCCAGTTCAAAATGACCTTGATATTCAGGCAAACATGACTGCAACGAGATGATTCCAGAATGTGGCTGAGCTTTCTGCTCTTTTCCGGAGTCCTTGGGTTCTGAATCAAAAATATTTTAGGTGTTCAAAATTCAAATTATATAACATTTAGCATTTAGCCAGATGTAGACAGGAGACTCGAGAAATAAACATGTTCAAAAGCTATGCAATATATATTTATAAGTTACTTGTTGAATGGTTGGCTATTTTTACATGTATTTGCCCATATCCAATGTTTTTTTTTTTCTGTCAAATAGTTGTTCTTATCAAAGCCTTTATGAAGAGTGCTATAACCCTTGTCCATCTCGTTGCCCAAATTCAGAATCCAAAAAGTCAACATCTTTGAAATAATGCCTACCTCCTAATCTATATTTTAGCAAATGAATCACCTAATTAATTTCAAATCAGCAGGTTAGAGCTTTAATTGAACATCTGTTATCAGTAGGTATGGATGGGAAAAAAACTGTGGTGATAGATGTCAAATTAATCAGCAGAATCAAATCTAATGATATAACAGATGCATGAGTAGGACATCATGAATGCCTAACAGGGTATATGAACAAAGGCTCCAGGGAGATTGACCATAGTCCTTGCCTTGTGGAATGATGATAATATTGGGGTTAAAAATCACAACCATGATCAACAATGACTCACAAGTGAAATAGAAAGGAAAATTATGTATTGAATTTTGGATCCAACTACTGTAGGATATAAACAAAAAGTTTAGAAAGCATGAGTAGGAATTTAAGAAATTGAGATGACCTTCTAGAGCTTATGAGGTGATGTTGAGCCTTCAACATTACTCTACCATAGGAAAGCAGTCAATAAAGTGATACATAATGGTGTGTGAGGCTTCATGCATTTAGTTAATGATCACACTCTATATTGTCATTTTTCTAAGACAATACCTTGTTTGCAGGTAGGGTAACTGTCAATTTCATCAAGTAAGCTATACGCCTTACAAAAATCTAAGT
This sequence comes from Cocos nucifera, assembly GCA_006176705.1. Taxonomy (NCBI): domain Eukaryota; kingdom Viridiplantae; phylum Streptophyta; class Magnoliopsida; order Arecales; family Arecaceae; genus Cocos; species Cocos nucifera. The sequence continues at coordinate 61,981 of QRFJ01004654.1, forward strand.
AGATGAAATAATTTCCCATGATCAGTTACAATCATTCAACTATTAGAAGGTAAATATTAATCTACCATGGAGCCTTCTACATTATTTAACAAACGTATCTTCTAAGAAGTCCTTCGATCATTTAAGTTCATTCTAACTGAGTTCTTCATAGCTTTTCAGATTTTCCTGGGATTTAATTTGTTTCCCTAATTGCTGGGCATTCAGGTCATTGATGAAACAATCCTGAGGCAGCTTGAGTTAATTTATTTTTTTTCAAAACACCACAAGAACTAACTATTATCATGGTCTAAGCATAATCTATCCTCCATCTGGGAACCCATTCATGAAGCCCCCCACCTACCTATCCTTACTACAAACACTATAATGCCTACCAGCATTACATGCTACAGAAACACTTTTTTAGCTTTTTCTTTTTTAAAATAAAGATTCGAACACTTAATATATAGAATCACCAGGCCGTATTTCATTTGCTTTGGGTTGGTTCACTCCTTTGTTTTTTTGGTGTGTCAATCCTTCTTACTCAAAACTACATGATCTATCAAGGCAAGCTTTCTGAATTATTGCAAATAGCTAAGTTTTACAGTTTATGAGGTTTGCTTTTACCTAGTCACATCAACCGGTAGTGATAGAGAATTTACTAGGTCTTACTGAATCAGGCCTTCTTAAACTTATATCCACCTCCCATTTGTAAAATTCTGTTATTTTTCACTATGTAACAATATGAAGCAGTAATGAGTTCATCCTACTGAGTCATCAGTTGATCATTTCTCCTCCATCCTAAGATCCACTTTTGCCTTTTCTGCTGGGCTTTTTATCTATACTTGCTTCAAGAACTGAACCTTTTTTTATTAAGAAAAAGAACTGAACTTCAAGGTTCTCTTTTCTTTATTATCTAACAAATGATGGAGAGGTGTCTATTGACCAAGAGGAAGGGCAAAAATAACTACAAGAGGGATCTAAGGAGGTGGAATCGCATTGTCAATAAAAGAGCTAGTCCTTATATGTACCATTTCCTAGTAAGCCCTGTGGTTGAGCTTGTAGCTGCTGAATGTGAGTTAAAAAGTCTTATCTCAGTGAAAGGTAAATCGACCACTTCATTAAAGTTGCTGAGTATTTTCCTCCTTTTCTCTACTTTTTTCATTAAGGAAATTATAACTCCCAACATTGTGATTTGTGAAACATAACACCGACAAGTTCCATACTTGAAACCTTAAGAAAGAACCATAAATAATAACCAACACTACGATGGACGCTTTATTCTAGGACCACAGAATAATAATAATAATGGTCGATGTTGAGACTAGTTACAAGATGGCCAGTGGAAGAGAAGAAGCATCAAAGGTTCTTGCTTCATTTTAGAAGTGGCACAAGACCGTGACTAGCATTAGAGATGAAGGAAATATTACCTGGAAATAGCAAGAATTTAGTCATACCATCTCCCCCTCTATCTGGGACAGCCGACCCTGGGCCTGGCCTTGGGTCTACAGCCTGATGCATTTGCCGGGGAGCAGGTGGTAACTGGCCCTCTCCATTCGGATGGTCCTCGGTAAAAGACTTCATTTGGCCAAAAGGTTCTCCATAGAGTGGTTGAGATCCAATCCACCAAGGCATCAGAGTAGCCTGGGATGGCTGAGTGACAGAATTTTGGTCAAGTCCTCCATGATTTTTGAAGGCAATTGCAGTCTGCGTCATGGTCAATCACACCACACCTACAAAGATCAGATTTTAAGGTAATCCTCTTGCCCCCCACCAAGGCCTAACTCCAAAGGTATTTCATGCCCAACGGCCTCAACACTCACCTGCAATCGAAATCTTTACATTTTTTTTAACTGCATCCACTGCGAACAAAAGGAATAACATGGCATCCTAGAGGATGACTGACGACAAAGACGATCTCATGGGCATATACTTAAAAAAAAAAAAAAAAAAACCTTGTGAAATTGATGCCCCAAATCTAAACCCCCATAAAAAGATAGGAGTTTTCGAAAGTCCGCATAAAATCCTGAATGAATGAACTGAAACACCGAGACCAAAGTAAGTAAATGGAAAAGCAGGAGCAAGACCAAGGAAGATACAGCCGCACAAACATCTAAAAGACTGCGAGATTAAAACCAAGCAGCCATCTTCTTCAAGAAAGGAGCAATCATTCCCCTCAAAACTCGACTTTTCTTGGAAAGAAACCTTTTTTGGGATCCATATACCCAAATTCAACACACTCAAATATCAAGTTCCAATCTTTCCACAAAAAAAAAAAAAAAAAAAAAAAAAAAATCCAAAACCAATGAGAAATACGAATAGTTACAAGAAGTCAAAGTAAAATCTCAATAAAACCCATGCACGAGAAAGTATTTCCGCCTTCTAAAATGAGGGAAGGAACAAAAACTTCGCCATAGAAGCAGGGCTTCGTAAAGCACTGAGTAAATAGAGAGATAGAGAGAGGGAGATACCAAGGACTGAGTCCGATACAGGAGGGTAAAAAAAGCAAAGAGAAGAGAGACCTCACTCACATTCTACCCGCAGAGAGGTACCTCGCGAACTCCGGACCCATAGAGAGAAGGAGACAGAGAGACCTGGTCTGACTAGAAGAGAGAGAAAGAGAGGATGGGGGAAGGGGAGCGAGAGAGGCGTGAGAGGCGCGGGTATATGCGTATACCGAGCAGAGACAGGAGAGGGCAGCCAATGCGGAGAGGTTTTCATGCCCCAAAGCCGGTGAAATTTCCAAATGCCTCTAACATGCCACGGCTTATCCACCTCTCATTTCTTTGCTTTCTTTTTTAAGCAACCTTCCCCTTCCCTTTTGTGGGACATATAATTTAATGGGCAAACAAGTTGGGACTAATTTATTTTGGCCTGATTTGATTTATCTGCGGAGGTAAATGGCCACACAAGGACAAGGCAAACCCATGACCCATGACTGCTTCAATTACAAGGTAGTGGACTCCCCGTCCCCACGGTGCAAAGTTCCATGATGCCATCCATGCCTTTGTCTTATTTGAATTTTTTTTTATTGTTGTTTTATACTCGCCACTTGGGAAGAGTTGAATTATAAAAGAGATGGTGAATCTACCGCATACCAAAGAGAGGAGACACATTAACCAATTGCATGGGTCCAATAATTGTGGATCTAATGTGGTGAATCTATGTGTTTGCCCATCAAATCTTGTCCCAACTCTCTGGCATTACCAATCCCTGAATGCCTCCTAAATAAGACACTAGAAAGATCGAAAATCCATTCCTTGACTCCGTTATTGCATTTCCTTCAATGATTATGGTAATTATAATAAAGGAGATATTTTTCCTTGCTTCTTTTATTAGCAACGTATCTTGTACCTCCCATCATTTCATAAGATTCGTCGTGACTTTATGGATATAATGGAATTGTACAATTGAAACTAACTTATCACCCGTGGTGTTACATAAAATAATTACAAAGCTCATGTTGCTTCCATATTTTATTGATAGTTTGTGAAGTTGATACGATTTATATTTTTAGCTAGAATTCATTATTTGTTTGAGGTCCATGAACATAATTGTGAAACATGTTATTCCAATGCAACTAACGACATCTAAAGTGTCGAATATGACCGTGGGTTGTTGGAGTAATAAAATAGATGTGTTTACACATAAGCGTACCGCATGCTTGGATGGGTTGGCGTTGGTTGAAAATTCAAAGCATTCGATTACTAAGGCTACATTTAGTTTTGGAGTAAGTTGAGGGTAATAGATTAACTGATTTCCGAAATACTTTGCTATGGAAAAGTAGGAAAGTAATTTTACAAATTTTTTAAAATATTCATTTCATCCTTGGTATAAATTAGTTGCTTTTTTTGGTGTTTGGAGAGTTAAAGGGAAACAAATAGGTTAAAACATCCTTGTCCTGCAACCAAATACTAAAATTTATTCAACATTTGTTTTGTTATTTTAACTAGTTTTAATCATATTTTTAGAAAGTCTTTACCCTATTAAATCCCTTAATTAGATAATTTTATAAAAATAAGAATAAATGGACATATAACAGTTTTATTGGACAAGATTTTTGATATTTTAATTAGTTCGGATCACTTTTTTTATAGAAAATCTTTATTCTATTAAGTCTATCAAAAGGTACCATAATAGAAAATATTGTATCTCACTACTTGCAACATCAATGCATTTCTTTTTCCAAGCCTACCAATTGAACAAGTTGATAAGGTCTCTTCTATTGATACAAGAGGGTGGGGTTTAGCCATACCCTCCCTTCTTTCAAGCCCATACTCATCTATCTTAATTCTCAAGGAGAATAGTTTTAAATAATAATAGAAATTTTTATCAAAAAAATAATAATAATAATAGTTGGTAAAGTCTCTTCTTTGTTGGTAAAATAGAGTAGGATTCAGCCATACCCCTACTTCCATTTCTGACCAATATGTACTCATCTTTCTTAATTCTCAGAAAAAATATTTTTAAATAATAATGGACATTTTTTTTTACTATTGGATGAAAGTGTCCTTGGTCAATTGCAACAGTTAAAACAAATTTCATAATTTATATTTAAAATTTTGGATGAACAATGCTAAAGGGTTCATTCAAATATTTTAACAATATTACCTCTCAATATGTAAAGATAGATCTATGCTTTTGACCTTCAAACGCATTAAATCTTTTTTATAGAACCACCTGACACCTTTTATAAGTGCGCTTTTGTCCTACAATGTTGGTCTATCTACTGTTCACAAGCCGAAGAGTTGAAATGGTTTTTAAGATGAATTTACAAATTTGTATGAAATTGATGTCAAAAATTTTAACTTCGTGGTTTGGTATTTTTTTTTCTAAAAAAAAATGCATTAGTTTTGAATATTGTTTGCAAAATGTTTAAAAATTTGTTGCACATATCTGTCAACGACTAGGTTAAGATCATGGACAGGTACACTAGCATGTATGGACCAAATATATTTTCATATAATGATGAAAAGGCATCAAGTGCTTGCCAAAATAGAAAAAGGTGGTAGCCTCAAAAGTTGCAAATAATAAAGTAATTGTGATTCTTCTATAAAATTATCAATCTCAATGTATCAAGAATCTGATCACTGCCCAAATATATATATATATATAATAAGAATCTACCTATAGTTTTAACTATGATCAATGATTCGCTCGATACATATATTGCATTTTCTATTGATAATCGAAGCACTCGGTGCACAGGAGGAGACATCAGAAGGTAGACAGTTCATGTGTCCAACTCTGAATGAAGTAATTGGTAGAAAGCCATGCAGGAACTGCTCTCAGGTGCTATGAAGACAAAGCATGACATGATAAGAGCTCGGAAAGTTTTCACTGAGGTGTCTGCCATTTACTGCTCCCTTTTAGTTCCTGGCTTTCTGATCCCCTCAGCGAAGGTCCCAAAAAAACTTTCCGACGAGCTTTTATATAAATTAGTTTAGTCATTAATTACAAAAAGCTCACGTGCATGGACAACTGTTGATCTAATCCTGTAGCTGTGAGGAGTGGATGCAATTGTAGAGGAGCATGATTCCTCCCCATCAAGACTTCAAAGCAAACAGTGGTGGTCGGTGGAGACCACTGACTGGTTGCTGAACCCCACTCTGGCTCGTCCTGTTCAAGCACACTCACGTGGTCCCCCATGCAAGCCACTTCCTATTTTACCTCCCTAATCCGCCACTGTGCATGGCCTACGCAGTAAAATTTGATATAATGCTTGATGGCTATTATTATTAAAAGATGGATGCATGATGCATCTTGTTTGATGGTTGCTTCCCTACTCTTCTAAAACATGGGTCCTCTACAATGCATGGTTTCGACCATAAAATCTTATGGAGTCCTCAACGGCCACCATCTCTTACCATCAGAGATGGATGGCCGTCAAATAAGATGCTGTTATATATTGTATATGATGCGGTCATCCATATTATAATTTTTTTTTTTGATAAAATAGATACATTAAATTTAACTAAATATAAATAAATATATCTATGAGAATCAAAAATTAAATAAAATATTAAAAAATTAAAAAGAAAGATTCGTCCGAAACATACAAAATATTAATTCTATATGATTAACTACATAAGATACCATACAAGTTGTAGTACTATTAGCTTTTTGATAAATATTTGAAATATAAAATACAGGCAAAGAGTGCATGGATCTAACCATTTTTTGATAATCTTTTCTTAAACAAACATTGGTTACTTTTTTTTTGGGAAACAACACCTATTATTTTTTATAACTTAGCTTTTCATATAGGACTTGTTTGATTTTTGAGAAGAGAAAGAGGAAAAGTATGGTCAACCAAAAAAAAAAAAAAAGCTTTCTTATTTAGTTGAAGTTTTCAAAAAAAAAATTAAAAAGTAGCGTTCCCTTGAGAGTAAACTTCTCATACTTCATGGAAAAGAAAAATTCATAGAAAATATAGATTTTTGGTTTTACCATGAAAAAAAATTTGAGTTTTTTTTCCAAAAATGCCTCAATGCCATAAATATAATCAGGCCTTTTATTTTACTAAGGATATAATAAATATTTTATATAGCTTTTTCAAAAATTTAGATGCTCAACCAAATTATATAATGTGCTATTTTTTTATGATCAACCAAACATGCCACAACTATTTTTCTAAGAATCATATTCTGAGAAATCACTTTTCTCTATGAACCAAACAAGCCATTAAGATAACTAGAGTCCTCTATCATGAACAAAAGTCATATAGAGTGGGCATCATAGGCCATTATATGAGGTGGGTTTATTTTCATGCCACAATTTTTTTTTCGCATCTTAAAGAGAAAATCTAAAAATCAAATACGAATTAAATTTCTCCTACTAACAGAGCCTGTTAATTCCATGATTGAAATAATAAAAAAGTAAAATAAAATGCATATCTAAAATAAATCCTTTGTGATCGTTCATATCTTCTTTCTTTCTTATCAAGTCTCTCCATCCATTATCTTCCTTCTTAAGTCATTTCTCTCACCCATAAGGTCTTCCTCCTATGTCTCTTTTTCCTCTTTTAAGCTCCATATATCATCTCTCCTATCCATGAGGTCTTTCTTGAGTTTCTTTCTTCTCTTCCTTTTTTTTTTTTTTTTAAAGATCTTTGCATCTAAAAGTTCATAAAAACTGTATATCATTTTTTCTAGAGGTATGTATTAGAATGTCAAATGAATATTTTGGTATATGTGTATTAACTGACCATATACTATGTACTGGTGAATATTAAATTTGATAAATTATGTATCAATTTATCTATAAATATGTATTGGATCATTATTGGGTGTGTACTAAAAAAAGCTTACAGCATGTATCAGTAAGCTATCTAATATATATCATTTGATTATGTGTTGTATACTAATAAGTACTATATTCTAAAAACTGTATATCACTTTACCTAGAGATGAATATTGGGATGTAGGATAAATATTTTGCTAGGTATATATAAACTGGCCATATACTGTATACTATTGAATATTAAGTTCCGTAAACTATGTATCAATTTATTTATAGATATATATTGGATCGTTGCTGGGTGTGTATTAAAAATGTTTACAGCATGTATCACCTGGCTATATACTTTATATTGCTGAACTCCACATTCTAAAAACTATGTATCGATTTATTTGTAGATGTGTATTGATTTATTTGATGATTAATTTATTTAGGATGTATCATATAGTCATGTAGTATATACCACTAAAAAATATGTGACGAAGACGAGAAAGAAAGAGAATATTTTAATCACGAGAATAATAACTTTGTTAATAGAGAAGTCTTTGACTTTTAGATTTATTCTTTAAGATTGATTTTAAGAAAAATATGGCAAACCATGAAGTCGTCTCATATGATATTTTATAGTATCTATCCTATATAATTTTTGTTTCTCTATATAGCACCATTATAATCCAAATACCTTGGCCGAAATAGCTTATCCTTTATGTGTCCACCATCCACACGTCTATATATGCCTACAGACACTTCCGTCTCCAATAAATATGCTAATCTTTGTTTGGTATCCTTGCCTCTTGAGGAACATTTCCATATAAAGATAACTATAGTCCTTTATGGCGCTGACTGGCCCAAATCTTGCTTTATAAGATAAAAGATTATGACTTTCTACTTTTGACTCCCTGGCCAAAACACTTCATCCAATATTAGAGGTGTGGAACAAAATCTGTCAAAACCACAAAATTGATATCGACTATTAATTTCGATTCGATTTAGATTGAATTTTTTCATATTAGATTTAATTTCAATCTAAAAATTTTAGAAATCAAAAAAAAATTTATTTAGATTTAATTTATAAAAAATCTAATTTAAATTAAATTGATCCATGTGTGTGTCAATATATATATATATATATGACAAAAAAATAAGCTACTTATTTAGTCCATCTCATGAGTTACCCATTTAATATGCTTCGAATTTAAAATAGATGGTAGCCTATTCCATAAGCTATCCACTTCATAGAAGCCCAATAGCTCATAACATCATAAATCAAATCGAGCCGAACCGATTCTTTTAGATGGATTTGAATCGATTTTTTTTTTTTTTAACGATCGATTTGATTGAGATTTAGATTTTAGGAAATCAATTCAAGTCGGTACAATTTAAAGATCGATCCTAAATTGATCCAAATCGAACGGTGCACACCCCTACCTAATATATCTCCACTACCTACATGTCCCCATGGACGCTTCCATATTCAACAAATATACCCATCTTTGTTTGGTCCTAGCTCGCCTCACAATACTTGAGCTTCATTTACATATATGATTAGAAAAGGTTTGTAATCTAATGGGAATGATAATCATTTAACACAGGACTAATATCATGATAGTCTAACCAAAAAAATCTGGTTATTTAGATGAATGGACTGGCGAGTACTTAAGCATAAAAAACGATCCTCTCCTACCCGAACCTGATGTGGGATTATCATATGATAGCCATCAACAAAAAGATAGGAGATAAGGATGAAGCATGCGAGAGGGTAGTTAAAACATAAGCTTCATTGTTAATACATCTCGGTGATTGGTGTGGTGTACGGCGGATATAATTTCTCCATCCCGTAGGTGTCCACCATCCACATGTCCATGTATGCCCACAGACACTTCCATCCATGATCTTGGGTAAATGTTTGGTTCCTGACCATTGAGGCGGGACAATACTTGAGAATATATATATATATATTCATGTACATGCGTAATAAAAAAAGTTGCAACCTAATTAATGAGAATAATAATCATTTGATCGAACAATCTGGTGCACCACGAGGATTCCTACCGAGACTGGTATCATGATGGTCAAACCCAAAAAAAAGGTCCGGGTATTTAGATGAATGGACTCACGAGTACTCGAGCATCAAAATGATCCTTCCCCATCCAATGTGGAATTACATGACGTTGTCAACAAAATTAAAGATAGGAGATTAAGACGTACAAATAAAGTACACGAGAGTGTAGTTAAAATATAATCTTGTTAATGCACGGCTGATCGTGGATGATCCGTTCCAAGCATCGACACGGCCCTTGAGATGCATCCAAGTGGGATGCTGAGCCATCAAAGAAGAAAAGTGATGGTCTAAAGGTGGCGAGATTGCTAATGGGTTCTATGTGGCGTTGGGATCCACATCATGCAGATGTAGTCCTGATGCTAACGAAAGCATCAGAGAGTGGCAGCAAATGCAAGCCCCAAACAGGAATGAGGTCAGACAACCCTACCTACCTGCATGCAAAGAATCATGGTTATCTGATGCTCTTTGCTTTCTCCTAATGGTGCTGATGTCATGAAATCAATCTATGGGATGATGAGCCACCAAAAAAAAAAAGAATAGACGAGTGGCTGAGGTTTCTTTTCCCTTTCATGATGGTTGAGGTCTCTGATTGCATTCAAGGAGGTGCTTTCAAGTGTTTGACGGTGCAAATGCATCTAAAAAAAAAAAAAAAGAAAGAAAATGATTAGTTGAGCACCTTTCATTATTTCGAAAAATGAAAGAAAAAGATATCAGTAAAGTCACTTTGGCTCTAGTTTTTCTAGTATTATTAGAATCAAGTCCTTTCTTATTAGTCAAGTCATCTTAGTATATAAGCATGTAGACCTTATAGGCTAAGGAGGCAAGCGACTAATTTAATGCAATCACCGAATCACTTGAAGTGATCGAATATAACATCTTCTATTTATTTTCTCTATTTTAGTTTTTATATGAATATTTAGGAATTGGGTTCTTATCAACTTGATATTAGAACATTAATCATGTTCGTGACCCTGCCCCGCAAGCCAAAATAGAAGCTTAGCATCACTAATATCAAGCCATCGTGGCTTCATGGCAACGATATGACCAACTGGAAGCAAAATTGCAAGAATTGGCAATTGAATTGTTTGGAGATACCACAAAAAGTTGCAGTGATCGGTGTTATTGATACTAATAACCCAAATTATTTGGCATTTAATAATACAAATCCAACACTGCGACCATAATTATGTCATTAAAAAAATATAAACCACGGGGGTTTCGGATGCAGTGATTTGATCGCTAGAGAAACTCGGTTGTCCCCCAAGTGCCTATTAATAAGAATCATCAATTCAAAAAAAATTAAAAAAAGGGCAACAATGAAAGATTTGAAGATGTGATTGTGAAAGATTAGATGATTGGAAAAGTGATAGATATTGCGAATCCAATTATCAAAGTGACAAGGCACAACAACCAGATGATGATTGTGATTGAATCTTAATACTATGAAAATATCTTTCTTATTGATATATATGGATTCATCAACAGTAGTCATTGTTAAGTTGTTTTGAAGATGGTTATGGAAGTCATTATGATCGACCGCCTTACATATTTGATAGATCTATCATTGGTCTCGCATTGAGAGGTGGGGCCAGATTTTTTATATTGGGGACAAGACTGCACCACCACCCCCTACAAACCAAATGGTCGGTCTAGGATGGAAAAAATGGCTCACAAATATAACTAATTTTTTTCTTAAAAAAGAATGCAGTAAATTATTATCCTTGTCCATTCATTAGTTTCACTCTCCATCCCTCCTCTATATTGGTCTCGTACAAGTAGGGATGTCGACGGGATGGATTCCATGCGGTTGAAACCAAGTTCAAAATCCACCAATGCGCCTCTTTTAAAATAAAAAACTATAACCACCGTCTAAAAAAAAATCATAAAATCAAAACCAAACTACAAATAAAAAATTCTTTTATCTTTTTTAATTACATTCAAAGTTTTATATATAAATAATTAAATTAAAGACATCATCTGTAAGCTCCGTAATATAAATCATATCAACTCAACTAATAACTATATCTAAAACAAATAATATCACCATCAAACAAACTCAATAATCTAAAAATAATTATACAAACATTCAACAAACATCGTAATCCAAGTTAAAAATAAGTTCAACTACATCAAATAAAATATGATGATAAATTTTTCAAAATAAGAGAATTTTTGTAAATGATCCAATCCTCCATTTTGCCTTCATAATTCTATAAATATATTATGCCTATGAAAAGGAAAAAATACAATAAAAACAAGCTCAATAAATAAGATAATTTATAATATAATTTATAATCATTTATTCCAAATTTATAATTTTATGAATATTAAGAAAGATTCTATAGATTACCTCATCAATATAAAAGTTATTTTCACTACTATCTCATAGAGTTCTTAATTCAGGTTTTTACTAAATAGTAAAGATATATATATTAAGGGTATTAATTATTGAATATATTCGGATACACAGTGTGTTTTTAGTTCAGATTTGGATTGAAAAATTCACTAAAATTGAAATCAAATAGTTTTAATTTTTAAGACCACTACTGAAACCATCTCCATTTAATTTTAATTAAAGCCGCTCCATTCAGTTCAAGGATGGATAAAATTTTTGGGTATCCAAATTCTCATTGACATCTCTATCTACAAGCCCCTTTAGAAGGCATTTGGTATGAGGTGAGTATCTCAAGATCAAGGATAATAATCATAATATTTGGTTGCATCACGGTGATCCTATGTGTCAATTATTTCAAATCACTTACACTCTTTACATTAGCATGCAAAGCAATGATAGAATACCCATTTTTAAAGTTGAGAATCCAAGATTATATTAGAAACAGTGATCTTGGACTGAAATCTGAGAATAAAAACATCCTAAGTATTTAATATATTAAATCAATTATATATATACATATATAGCATGCAAAGTAATGATGGGATATCTATTCTTGAGTTGAGAATCCAAGATTATATTAGAACAGTGATCTTGAGCTGAAATTTGAGAATAAAAACATCCCAAGTCCAGCGAACAAAATTAGTATATCAATATACAATTAATATATTAAATCTATTATATATATATATATATACACACACATACTATTCTATCATATTGATAATATATATTATATTTACGATATATATTATATTATAAGCATAAGTAAAATTATCAAGGTTTCTTATTGAACCAACGATCTCTATCCCAACTGATGATAATTGCTTAATGAGTAGCAAGGTCCAAAGAGGCAGTGGTGTGGTACCATGGCTTCGACGAGACTCTAAGAAAAGGACACGAAGAAAGAGGGATGGTTGAGCAAGGTGGGAATTTCTTCGCTAGCGACGATGAACAACTGATGCCTCAAGAAGGTCGGCTTTGGGCTTATGGGCGATGGATGCTAAGATTTCCTAGCTTTTGTTGAGAGAAAGGAAACAAAGTTGGTTGCCTCTTTTGACTCAAATAGGAGAACCTTTGTTCTTTGTTTTATTTTGTTTTGTTTTGTTTTATTATTTTTTTAATATATTTAAGCTAACCAAGCCTAGCTTGGATAGTAGGCTTGGCCAAGGAAGCCAAGTCTCACAATAAACATGGTGATCAATCTAAATAGTCTCATGCTATAATATTTCTAAGTCCACATGGGCTATATGATATGGTATACATCTGCTTTGATATATATTATTTATAGCAATCTAACATCTCATCTAAAAAAATTAGTCGGAACATATTATTTGAGTTCTTTGATTCTATGTAAATACCAAGATCTATCTAATGCATTTAGCCGATTTCAGACCATATATATGTCTACATGGGTCCTCTTAGTCATGGTAAATGCTACCCTAAACTTGTGTAATACACTATACATGCCATGGAGGAAATGGGTCTTACATTTTTGGTGTTTTTTTTTTTTCATTTCTTGAATAGAATAGCAAGAAGATGAGAAAGGAAATCAAGCTATACAACATGCAAATCATCATCATCATCATCATCATCATCGCTCCCTCCGAAACTGCTAAAATAGATGCATGGCAGCTTCTCCTTGTGTTATAAACTCTGGTTGTTAAAGGAATCTGGCATGATTTGAAGGGTGAATATTTAAATATCTTGAATTTCTTTAAAGAAAGCCAAGTAAAGCATGGGACCTATGAGTAGATATTTAAAAGTGGGTGTGAAACATATTTGCTATCATATTTATATTGAGAGAACTGATTAACCGTGCCGTGCGAAGCATGGTTGGTGATTGTTACATGGGCATCAGAAGCTCCCTAAAGAGATATGTGGCTTGCATACAAAACGGATTTTAAAATACATAAAATTTTATTGTTAAATCTTTATTTTAGCTCACGTTGAGGACAATTGAAGTTTTGGAGGATGGAAGATGCCTATTTATTCTATCATTTATTTTATTCAGTATTTTCTAGTATCAATACAATTATATATAGAGAGAGACCTAGCTTATTTCTGATTTGGCCAGGTCTAACTCAAATAGTAGGAGTCTTGCACCGATGATCCAAGCAATTTGATATATCTACTATCTTTAAACGGTATATATACTAATTAAAATTACATGATTTAGAGACTTCTAATCCATATATCAAGTGATAAAAAAATAGATTGTTTGAATAACATGAAACGATCTTCTATTTCTAAGGATAAATCCTGCACCTCTACTGCCATTGGCTTTGAGTTATCCATAAAAAGTCAAATTTGATCCAACTTTGTTGTGGGGGTGTTCAAGAGATGAGAAGAGCTCAAAGAGAACCTAGAGACGTAAAGGAGGCAAAATCCCAGGAACCTTATTGGCTTGTAGACTTTAGCATACTTATTAGCTAATGCCAAAGCAGACTGAATTACCTAATTTGAAGGTTTCTAGATTCCAAAATCCACCACAAAATATATGCTGCAACTATTTTATGCCGTGTGCCTGTGCTGGTATTCGTAGCATGCTTAGAAAAGAAAAAGAAAAAAGCTAGGATATAAAATCCTCTTCTATCGAAAAAAATTCTCAAATAGAAATCCTGCACTCATTTATTCCCTCCAATCATCTCTTAGATTGCATTTGGTGCATTAGCAGGCATTGATAATCTAAATTATCTGATAATCTAAATTATTTATAATCTAGATAAATTGACAGTAATATTGATTACTGTATTTGATACATGTAGATAATATTATAGTAAAATTACTAAGAATCTTGATTGACAATTTGGTATAACAATCAAATTACTGGTAATGTATCATCAAATTTTTAAAATATCCTCAAATAGAATTTATTAAAAATCACAATTCATGCATATAATATAAATATATATTATATATTATAATATATATTATATATAATATATTATAATCTAATATATTTATATTTATAATATATATTATAATATATCATTATATAATATAATATTATATTACATAATATTATTTTATTATAATATTACTATAATATATTATTATTATATTATCATATATTATAATATTATATAATATATTATTATGCAATAATATTATTATAATATAACATAATATTATGTTATATAATATTATTATATTATTATTATAATATTCTTACATCATATATTATATTTATAATATAAATATACATATTATATATTATATATAATATATTATATGCTATATATATTTATATATATATTATAATATATTATAATAATATAATATTATATAATATTATATTATTATAATATTAATATAATATATTTTTATTATATTATCATATATTATCATATTATAATATTATTTTATTATTTAATATAATATTATGTTATAATATTATTATAATATAAAGTAATATTATATTATATAATATTATTATATTATATTTATAATATAAATATATGTATTATATATTATATATTATATATTATATATTTTATTCTAGTATATATTTATATTTATATTATATTCTCTTTTTTTTACGAGAGTATTTTTGTCCTATCATCATATTATCAAATATTTAGTAATCTGGATAGCCATCCCTTCCATTGGTAATCCAGATTGCCTCATAAGAGGTAATATGGATTACCTGATAATTTGGACTATCAACTTAAAAGGTATACCAAATATGATAATCTGATGGAGCTCTTTTAAATTACCAGCAATCTGAATAGATTGTTGATTACCAAATGCAATCTTAAAGCAAATCTCTTAACCAAATGCAATAGCCTATTTCTTCAATGATAGCGTAGATAACGCTCTAAAAATTATACCCTCTATCATACACTGCCTAAGTTTGTAATCATCCATGATATAGAATGCTAGGAGATGAATTTCTCTCTATTTTTGTTGCATAAATACAAATATATTTCTTTCCGGCTTACAACATGTTTGTCCAATTATAGTTTTTGAGGCTAGTGTACACAATCATAGTTATTTGGCTTGTAAATCAATTCCTTGATACTATAATCTCATAAATTTAAAGTTTTTCTATTTTCTTACATCTTTAGCAATACTTAGATCTCATTGTTATTTTATTATTGTTAGGGTGCCACTATGTTTACCCAATAATCTCCTTGAAATATATGTTAACCTTTTTTTTTTTTGGTAACAAACACTATGGATGGGTGGCCTTTTTTTTTTTGTTAACCATTTTTTTTTTTGAGTAAGAAGGAGACTAATGTGCATGAGCAACATTAGTCACCAAAATTTTTAAAATAAATAAAAAGTTATGTACAAAGGATAGGTGGTTTGTTATAGATTAAAATGCTAATCTTTTTCTTGACATTTTACAAAAGCCATTGAGTTTGACAATTAACAAAAGTCGAGAGGTTGACAAATCTAACAAGTTTAAAAGTACAAAGATCTTGTGGAGATGAAGCATTTTCCTTATTAATGTTTAACCATGAGATAAACTTTACTTTTTTATGGAATATAAGATGAACTATGTTACATAGACTTAATGTTGATAAAAATTTTCAATTTCTGTATCTATTGTTCTACTCATTTTTTAGCTTAAATTGTTGATATATCTATTTTAATTATTTTATTAATATTGTCTAGATGTGATAGTTGATATTTCAAAAAAAATAAAAAATAGAAAAGACTATGAAAGAAGAGATTTGGATCACTTTTAGATAATTAGGGGCTTTAAAAGCTTTTTAATTAATTTTATTAGATTAATTACTTGTCTCCTAAACTGACTTAGTGACATATATATATATATATATATATATATATATATATATATATATATATATATATATATATATTGATGATTTAAATCATTGGATGTGATCTACTATTTTTAAGCTAGTTGTATAACAAAAATTATGTTATTGAGGGACTCCTAGCTATTCATCAAGTAATCTTAGAAACTATAAATTTTGAAAAATCTGTTCCTGTGGCTGAATTAATTGCAGCTTGGTTGGATGATAAGAAGGCTATAGATTACGCATGGAGGGATGGAATTTGGGTAGAAGGAGATTCCCAGACAATGGTGTGGTAGATTTTTTGCTCTTCTTCGAATAAATGATAGTGCCCATGTATTCCTAAGGATAATATTCTCTATTTTCCTTTGACACATGCCTCTCATATCCTATGTGAAGGAAATGCACCAGCCAATTGGCTTGCTAACTAACTTTCTAGGATGTTAGGTTGGAATAAAAATCATATGCGGTAGGCATTATAGAAGAAAATATGGGATGGACTTTCTAATTTACCATGTTTCCCTAATAATAATCTTAAAAAAAAATCTAAAAGTTAAAGACTATTCTTACTAACGAAGCTATTAATCCTATGATTAAAATAAAAAGCATAGCACTCTCTTTCTTCTTGGTTTTCAAAATATACTTTTTGCTGATACATACTATATAGTCCAAAGATACACATCAAGCATATTAATCATCAAGTAAAAATATATACCTCTAGATAAATCAATACATAGTTTCTAGAATATGAAGTTTGCCAATATACAGTACACAGCTAGGTGATACATATTGAACAAATTAGTCATTAGTAATTTAATACACATCTCCAAGTAAATTAATATGCAGTTTTTATAATATCATGTTCATCAATATACATCATATAGCCTTATAATACATACTTTCGACTTTCTGATATATACTGCAAGCTTTTTTAATACATAAATAATAGTAATCTAATACACATCTTTAAGTAAATCGATATATAATTGTTAAAATATGCTTTTTATTTGAAGTTATTGGATCATTGCTGGCTATATATCAATAAATCTGACAATATACATCAGGAACTTAATAAGTATGTAACACTAAGCAACTATGTAACCTATGCTGATAAATATGATATTCCAGAAACTATATATCAATTTTTTTAAAGATGTGTATTGGGTTGCTAGATGACTAATGTTAAGTATGCCTCTATATTTAAAAAACTATATATCGATTTACGTAGAGATATATAATAACTTATTTGATGATTAATTTACTTAGTATGTATCATTTGATCATGTACTATATATTGATGATTATTATATTTTGAAAACTATGTATTGATTTATTTATAGGTGCATATTAACTTATTAGATAATTAATTTGCTTGGTGTATATACTTAGCCATGTAGTATATACCAGTAAAAAGCATGTTCTAAAAAAGAGAAGGAAAGAAGATGCCATACTTTTTTTAATTACAAAACTAACAACTCCATTTGTAAAATGAGTCTTTGACTTGTATGTTTCCTTTTTAAGATGGGCATTACAAGAAATGTAGCAAGCACATCCCATATTTTTTTCCTAGCGTCTGCCCATTTGAATTTTGTTCATGAGGTCACCAATGTTGGACCTACTATTTTGCTCTTGTTCTCATGCATTTAATATGTACTAATACTTCTGGAGTTAGCTTCTATAGAGATTAGTCTTTCGACCTTCCATACAAAGATTGGTCTTTTTTCTTTTTTACTATATATTTTTGAAATAGCAAAACTAGCTTTGGTAATATGACCATATATTCCATTCATTTTTTTTTAATCTCTATTCTGGAACTCATTTCTTCTTTGTTTAATCTTCTTACCAAGTTGGTCATGTGCAATATACATGAGATGACTTCATATGGAATTACAGTATATACACCACAATATAGAGAAATAAGATATTAAAGAGCAATTTGAAAGTAACATAAAAGGTGGAGCCTAACTCAGTAATCGCTGTTATTGGAGATAGAGAACTAGTAGTCATGTATTGTGGTAAGGAAAGCCAAACTACTTAATGGCCACATGAAGGGGGAAGAGTGAGAAGTGAGTGGAATTTCTTACCATGTGGGAATGTCGAAGAGATGCATCCCACATGTGTGCATTATACAAAAAGAGACGAATAGAAAAGACAAAGAACTAGGACTTTAAAAATTATGTTAATATATATATATATATATATATATATATATATATATATATATATATTAAAATTTACTATAAAAACTTTGACAACTTAGAAGTCTAAGAACGATGTTTTCCCTTTTTTTTAATTTTTTTAATAGATAAATTATAAAATTAAATTTTAAAATATTCTCGAGTTTTTTGTATTGCATTTATTTACTATTTAAAATATTAGTATTAAAATTATTATAACATCCATTATAACAGTTTTAATCCCTCCCTCTCTTATATAAATAACAAGGGATAATGATAACATTTATTATAACATTCTAATCTCAGAAAAGTATTCACTATAACATTATTTAGCATTTATGATCTACTATGATAAAATAACAAGTATAATTCTCAATTGCACCTTTCTTTTAATAAAATACTATTTATTAACAAAATTTGAATTTTTGTATCAAATTTATCTCTACAAAAGATTATTTATCTAAAATTCACATTTTAATTCAAGAAATAGCAAATGAAAAATAGCATCATTATTTTTTTTGTTATACCTTTTATATTTCATTATAACATTATTATAATACCAACAATGATTATTTATTAAAAAAATTATAATACTACTTTTTGAGATAAATAATAGCTCTATATAATTGTCATGATGATAATAATATTCACAGCTAGTTTCTGTAATCAAGAAAGAATGCTGTTATTTAAAAATTGCGTACAATATAAAGCATGTCTCAATACCTGATCCATTCTAACTAAACATGTGTGAGAGAGAGAGAGAGGGAGCGAGAGAGGGTTGCATTAAGTAGGAATGCAGCTCGTACTGGGGTCATGGGTAAAGGAGATAAACCTAGTGAGTGGGTGTTGCTCATGGGTTAAGAGCACCATAGCTGTGCGAAAGCTACATTATAAAATTCAAGTCCCAAATCCCAATACAAGCTTTGAGCATTATTCACCTACGCTCTGGTGGAGGGATCAACGAGTTAAGTGGGGAGAGAACTTTTTTATTTCTCTAGACCGTTGAGTTATTACTTTAGCTTCAATTTGCTAGCTTAGATCTTGGAGTGTCCCAGGCGTAACCGCCATTATATTTAAACTTAAGCTGGACAAGTCATTGCCAGTGAGATGACAATGACCTCAAAGGCATGTGGTTATACCACATGGAAAACAAGGAGAGAACCATCCATCATTTGCCCTACTATATGTAATTTAGTGTCACCATCAAACCTAATTAATTAGGCAATTAGGTTTTGCTATGATGCATGACACATCCAACAATGCGTCATGATTGTTAAAGTTAGCTTTAGGTGCAGATCCCTAATGCATTATGACTTTATAATTGCGTAGGTAGTGCTGCTTATACAAAGGTCATTTATTTCTATAATAACTCCTAGTTTGTTAAGAGAGAGAGAGATCTTTGTATTTTTGTAATCCTCTAGCACTCTTAAGAGATCTAGAAGGCATATTATTAATTACTTTTAAGTCTACACAAAGGAAATGATAAGGCAGCTCCCTTTGTGGACCAAAAAATCTTTTATATGTGCTTTTTATGTGGCTGCCACTCCCATCTTATGTTTTAGACCTCATCTTTATCTTCTTCCTTGCCTTCATGTGAATGCCTTCTTACTATTATTATTTAAGATGCCCGGCCTAGCTTAAACCAAGATAGCCATAAGGACCATTTAAAGCTGGTTCTCGACTCATTAATTAGGTCCAATAGCAGGTATCCGACTCATTAAGCATACGAGGTTAGTTAACAAGCTGAACTAAAGTAAACAACAAATTAAACAATAAAAGCCAACTGAACCAATCGAGATCTGAAACGTAAAATAATAAAAGAACCAGATGCATTCTCAAGTAGAATATGACATATCTACTTAAATATAAAAATGCACATCACATCTACCATTACTTGTAATTGAATTTTTTTTTTCTTGTAGAAATGATAACGTTCCTCTCTTACCTTGTATTTGGTTAGTATTAAAAGGAGGACGCTGAATGGGGTTGGAAAGATGGATAGCCTACATCTATCATTTGATTTAAAAAATCATAGAAATGATGAATGAAAAAGAAGGATTAACTATGCATCTTAACCTACTAATTTGCATCCTTTAAATTGAGAGGATGCAAGGAAGGATAGATAAAATATGTGAAGAATAGTTTTCTACGTTAATAAAGTTATTCTTTATTAATTTTTTGATGAAATTCTAACACTTCTTCACTTATTTATTTATATAGATATTTTTTATTTTACCTATTCTAACCTTATACTACTAAATTTTATTACTAATTATATTAATTTTAATACATAATTTTCATAATTATAAGTAAATAATTAGAATTATATTTTATTTTTTATTTATATTCACTATGTTTTACCTAACTATTTATATACAATTAATTAAATATTAAAATTAAATTATAAATTAATAAATTATTATATAATTAATATATAAATAAATTAGTTCCCATATAATTCATGTATAAAATTATTTGTTTAAATAAATTAAATATTTATATTTTTTTATATGCTCTACTTTTTTTTAATATAGATAGATATTATAAATTAATGATAATAATACTTTTTTATTCAAAGTTTGTTTTAATAAAGTTGTCATACAAAAATCATCCATCTTTTCTTTTATTTTGAAAAAATCATTTTCATTCATTCTTCCATATTTCATCAAATACATCAGGATAGATAAAAGACCAATCTTTTCTATCTCATCCATCGTTCCTCTAATCCATCTTTTGGATTACATAGTGGATGAATAATTTATAGAATATAGTTGCTTAATAAAGAGAACAAAATGATCTATAAAGAAGAACCTATAGGAAGCCTTTAAGTAGTCAATCTAGCTATTGCTGATGTTAGTTCTCTACGTACAGTAATTACGATTAGAGTTACCATAAGGGCAGATGAAAAAAGGTTGACACCAAGAGAACCGCCAGCTGTCAAGTACCTCAACCCCTAGTCTCTCTAATGGAAGCAACCTAATGAAATAACAAGGTTGCGAGGATATAAAATGTTCAAGGAAGAACAATTTATAGATTTACATCGGTTTAGTATAAAAAGGTGGAACTAGATTCTTAGTTCCTATGTTAAAAGTTTACTTCAGTTGACCTGATGAGATTATAGAATACATGAACAGCTGACTTTTGAATGAGTCTAATATGAGCACCCAGCACGCAAAAATGATAGATCATGTCCCTGCCAAGCACTGAACACAATAGCGACATTTCTGCTATCAATTAAATTTAAGAAGCATAGTAGACATTTCTGCTATCAATTAAATTTAAGAAGCATGGTAGACCTTTGCTGTATGATTGGAACATAAGCATCCAAGATCAACTTGGCCAATTGTATAATATGACTCACCAACGACAATGACCCTCCAGTGCAACAACCACCTCAGAAGCAAAAGAATAAATAATCCAGATGTTCAGATTCCAAAAAGAAACCGAAAATGAGAAATGAAATATATAATAGCAAATAAATGAAAACGGTCAAGCACCGGTAAATACAAATGGATCACAGGAATAGAGTCTGGACTCCAAGCATCAAGCAATTTTACAGCAACTTCCAATGCAAAAGAAAATGTATGGGAAGATCATAAGAGACACGATAAAAGAAAATTACAGCAGCAGTTCCTGTCAGGAGTTTAGCAACCCTATCCAACAGGCTACAAGATTTTGTTGTACTGGCTGGTGAGAGAATTTCTAAGGTTGGAATACAGTCCATAGAGGGAGTACTGCTGAAGGTTGGAAACCTCATACCATGAATTGAGGACAGCATCATGCTTATCTGTACCGGAGAAGGCCAATTGTATTCCAATGCTGCAATCAACCGAGCCGCCCTGGTTCGCACTCTTGCAGTTGGATGTTTTAATTGCACATTCTTGTTTGTTCAGACAGACAAAGTTTGACTTCCCCGAACATGAAGCACAACCATCTCTCTTCCAATACAAGTTCTGAAGCGTGCCCTTTCGGAATTCTAGTACCTAATATAAATATTCAGGTAGACAAATGAACAAACCATAGAAATTTCTGGCTTAAATTTCTATATTTCCAGGATGATATGTTACTGACATACCAGGGTAAAACTGGTAACAGTATATGAACTGTTACCGACAAATGCTGGAAGAGATCGTGCTGCATACTTCCTACCAGCAAATGCTACCATGAAGCCACCGTTAGTGACCTGGCAACGGCATGAAACTTCTCCATTAAGGACTGCATTTTCAAATTAAAAATCTATATATTTGAACAATCCAAAGACAACAGGCCAGGAGAGAAAAAGTGGGTCAAGGTTTGAATCCAAGCAATGCAGTCATTTATAAATGAGAACTAGGTACAAGTATGAAGCTTTGTCAGTAAATTGTCATGGATAATAATCCAGTCTAATGAGTAACCATGCATATGGTTATGCCGATAAAGAAAAAGATGACAGAAACATGCCATCATCAAATATTTCCAAAAAAAAGGGTAGGAAAGCAGCATCCATGATACAAATTACTTATACCATGCGAAACGTACTTAAATCCAAAAATTGAAGAATAGACTGATTTTAGCAAGAGATTGCAATGGCAAAGCCCAAAGGTTAGCACTGTGAATTTGAAAGCCCACAGCACAAGATGTGAATTTCAATTTGGTCTAAAATAAGATAATGCTGATGGGCAAGAAAGTATCATTTTCATTGTTCATATGATCAAGATGGGGCAACAGTCCATATCAATCTGTATCTAACAGTTTTGCAAATGGCATGTTTGGGATTTCTACGGTTCAAGGTAGAGTTCTTTACGATAAAAAGTTCCTTTGAAGTTTGTGAAACACAATTTCAAAATGACTTTTCCTCGAAAATGAAAGGTGAAAACATGCCTCCACCATCACTGATTTTATTACTCAAAAAATATGGTCACAAAAAGGAAAGATTGCTCGATCATCATGGCAAATCCCAAGATACAAGAGATCATGAACCCTCCATGAAAAGAAACCAAAGCAGGAAATTAAGAAAACACTTGACTATAATGCAATTCATTTCAAAACTCGGATCCTTTTCATCTCTGGAAGGAGACAAATGCAAGGTTGATCATCACTTAAAAAAAATGATAAACAAAATCTGTAAGTAAAAGATGCATTTCAACAAGGAATTCCATACTTACGCAGAAAGGGGGTAAAAAAGAAATGACATAATGCCATCATATATAAGAAGATGCTCCTCACTTGTATTAGTTGAGGGGTAAGGATAAACTCAAGTGAAAAACTAAAACCACATTTCTCAGCATCTTATCGACTAGTTTTTAGCTATATATAAGCAAAATATGATAAAGTAGATACTTTGTTGTTAGGTTGCTTCAATTACAGAGACCATACCTATTCTACAAGGATATGGAGATGTAAATAAAGAAATTAACTCCTGTCTTTTTGAAACCATAACCCTGGAAATACACTTTCACTTGAAGATTCACATTGCAGGCAGATTTTCGGAAAAGATATTAATAAAAAATATAAAATTAAAAGTTTAGCACATAAAGTGACACCTCAATAAATTTCCTACTTAATCTCCAAGAAAAAAACTAGAACATTAACTGGATTAAACCCCAATTCCTGAGCAGGACTCTAAAAAGTATCTGACATGATAAGGCCTCGCCTCATTCCCACTTTAATGTTGTGAAAAAAGACTAATTTTTTTGTAGCATAAAAACCATATCCTTTAGGTATTGAGGGCATAAACTAGTAGGAAATTGCATATCATTAGCTGATATACACACGGGAACATGGGTTCATGATATTGAATGTCATCCAAATCAAGGTGCAAAACAGGCTCAACCCGTAGGAACTTATGTTAAAATAATTAAGGAGCCAGCAACTTGAGATATTGTGTCTGAAGAGGTAGATAGATAGGACTATGTCTTGCTCGATCGGGACCCTATCTTTACTGTAAGCCAAAAGATCCATATTACTTTCCAAAGCAGCTCGTTCAGTCTCCATCTCAGTCGAAGGAGAAGTCTAAGTCACTTTTCTTTGACATTCTTTCTGGAACCCCAAAAAAAGACCTAGGCAAATCCAATTCACTCTTCAGATTTTCACAAGCAGCTGAACTAGACTAACCTAACTCTTTTCTATATCTGTAAAAACAATGGTAATCTGCCAAAGTACCTGAGGGGTCTACAGAATAGCCTCAATGCCATTCAATTGAGTTCGGATAATTTAAACAGACCTGCTACTGAGCATATTGAAATACATCAGACCAGATAGGCTTCCCATGGATCAAGCAAAGTCACTTTTTTTTTTTTTCAATCATAAGGCGCATCATCTTTGATTCTCAAGAGACATCAAACTACAATCCTTGCAATGAGCCCTCAGCGTTTGATGCTAGTCCTCCTCAAACCCAATGGAATAGAATTCCTTGCGAATTAGAGTTTTCAATTTCTTCTGTGACAACCCAGAAATGTCATGATTCCTCATATATGCATTCCATCAAGTTAGTGCATAATTTGACAATTTCGATTTTCTTTCTCCGATCTAGTTCATTCTATCTTCTTTCCGACGGATCAGCCCAGGCTATATAGCATAGAGCGGGCAGAGAGATGAAAGGACCACCTTCTCCTGCTTGCTCAATCAAAATCTATTCTATAAAGCGGCGCTCAAATAAAGGAAAAGAAAGACCTTCCAGAAAGACAAAGTCTGGAGGATTTTTGATGATGCCATGGGAAG
This sequence comes from Cocos nucifera, assembly GCA_006176705.1. Lineage (NCBI taxonomy): Eukaryota > Viridiplantae > Streptophyta > Magnoliopsida > Arecales > Arecaceae > Cocos > Cocos nucifera. The sequence goes on from QRFJ01004654.1 coordinate 87,295, forward strand.
TAGGCTACAATTGCCAAAATGCAAGAGGCCTCACTAGGCGGACAAAATCGGTATCCCCAATGACTTACTATCTCTATCATCGTGTTTTGGGACACCCCATAGAGGACTGCCATGTGTTCAAGGATTGAGGATAGAAACAATACGAGGAAGGCATAATCATGTTGTCCCCTAAGGTGCTAGCGGCGATATCTTTCTTTACTGGAGCTCTATCTTTATACTGCCCCTGTTCAGCTCATTCTTTCTGCCTAAGACTGTCTATCCTTGCGAAGTCAAAAGTGATGAGGATTGGTCTCTGCATGTCCTCCCTTTGAAGGTTTACCACTCTACCCAAAGCAATTCAAACTGAAAGCAGGAACCATCGCTCCGTCTTTTCTTATGCAAGAATTCATTATTGGGGATAGACAGACCAGCAATACAGCAGTAGCCACCAATATGATTCTCAACAAAAAAGGGCAAAATATAATATTTGTTCATATAGCTATTGGTCAAAAAGTATCTTCTGTGGCTCAGGTAGTGACTACTTTCCAGGAACAAGGTGTGATGGAATACACTATTACGGTAGTTGAAATGGCAGATTCACCTGTTACATTACAATACCTCGCTCCTTATAAAGAAGTGGCTCTAGCTAAATATTTTATGTATGGTGAATGATATACATTTTATAACAAAGTATACATGATGCCACAACTGAATATGCAACATATCTAAAGATAAAAAAGGGCCACATAATTTAAAAACTTATAATAAATTCATGAGAGTTCAGCAGTGTGGTTAAGCCCATGCATGGGTTGATACATGACACCAATAGCTCTCTCAATGGCATCAAGATTCTTCTTGAAAAATATGTGCATGCATTCGAAGCGAGGACTGTAAAAGATATGAAGACGCAAGGCCAAAAAAAGGACCAACAAGACTGTACAAGGAATAGATTTGACCTCCCACAACTCCCAAACTTATCACCCATTTTACTGTTAACTAAGGAAGTTATAAAGACAGATAAGTATATAAACCTGGTCAAATGACAAGGAAAGAAATTCCAAAATAGAATAGAATAAATGCCAATGCTTTTCTCACATATTCTATTATGTTAAAGGCTCTGGATCTCTTTTTCAACCTCAAGTCACATCGTTAAACAAAAGAAGTCATTTCCAAAAGTTATAGTTTTGTGATTAAATTGTGGATTAGGTGGCTATCCTTTCCAGGACACACAGCTCTAGACAGAGCAAGTTCAAGCCAAGCCCTTTTAAAGAGAATATTAAAGGTTCATATGCAAGCAAGTAATAGAAGAAAGGAGAACTGTCTCAAATTCAAATAAGCCACAACAAAGTGAAAAAAAATATTGCTGCTGCAAAATCCAAATCGAAGACTCCTCTCAGATTCTTACAAACCGCATCTTTTTTTCAGATTTGCAGCAACAAAGGTTGAATGTATACATAAACCACACAAAGATGTGGATAATAAAATGGACACATGCAATCCTTCCCACTGCCATCAACAGTATTCTCCAGCCTATTAGCACAAAACCAACCTCCAAAAGAAACTTCTCAACTTTGGATCTCTTAAAATGCATCTAAAACTCCTGGATATTTCTGCTCGTCTCCATAATGGGCATTGCATATGTAACCCTTGGGTGCTATGACAAGCTTGCAAAAGAACGGAACAACTGCTTCAACCCACAGACATGGATCAACTGCCACGTATATTGTGATTCTCACCCAATACATGTATAACCTAAGCTCCATTAAAAACGATACCACTTTCAATGTGCCCCAGCAAATTGATATGGCACATCATCAAGCCCCCAGTTACCCTATTACATCTCTGATAACTCCCATATCTATGTTCCAACCTACAGAAGTAACTATAACACCAACACATTTCCTTTGGAACATAAGAAAACTATCATATTTCCACTCCACAATTATGAGAACGCTCCAATGATACAGGAAAAACTTGTAAGCCAGTCTATAACAATTGGAAATTGGCGAACTGAGACATAACATGAAGAGACAATGGACCAACCTACTGAATAGTTGCAGGACTAAGCAAATTAAAGCTACCTTTTAAATTCACAATAATTGGCGCTCAATTACATCTCAAGTCAAGAGATTTGCGCAGAACCTAGAGTCAGCATCAGTTGTTATTTTTTGGTGCTATTATGTGTTTACAATGTATGTTGGAGCAAAATGCATCTCATACCCATTTGACATTTGAACTAAACTTGGCGTTGTAAATGTGGTTTGCAGATTTATGCCCATCTTCCATTGAAATCTCACTGAGAAAATACAATTGCACCGATCCACCATGTAAGGACAATTTTTTTGGGGATACTTGCCTGGAGCTACTTCAAAGAGATAAAGTAAGGCGTTTAACTAAAACGTATAATGAAAACAATATACTATATTTTACTAAAACATCAATGCGTGAATTCTATCAAAAATCCTGCATGACCTTGGTCTTGCTGAAACCAATGTGGCTTTTTGGTAGACGATTGCCAGCATGTCTTCATTCTTTACATCAGTTCCCATACATAAAATATCTTGGACCCAAAATATCTCCATCCAATTGTTCTCTTGGGTCAAACTTGCTGTTGAAATAAGCTCCAACAGTCTACAATGGTGTGTTACTTCCTTTCTTCTCTTGGCTCCGCATAGATCTTTTCTCCCTGTGACTTATGATTCTTTCTTCACCATCATCCCACATCAATAAAAAAAATTATAGCCACTTCTAAATAGGATGTTTATTCACATCATGAGCAAGCAAAAATATGAAGCAAGCTATCAGACCCATATTAAAGCAGTCATCTACCAAACATGAATTAAAGTCCACTAGATGTGTGTTCACTCCACTGCTAAGCAAAGATAAGATGCAAGTAAAGTTGCTGGATGGCCCATTTTAAAGCAGTCATCCATTGGACACAAATCAAAGTCCATTGTAGTTGTACATTGACCGAGATCCACAATACCACCACCATGTACCACACTGACACATTACCTGTTTGGTACAGGCTGATATGGTATGATACACACCCTATACCAAAACAGCCATCAAATTATTTTTCTCACTTTTTATCTCAATATGCCTCCATATGGGTCAGTACGCACCTTGATACACCTCAATATGCTTGGATATGCCTTGGTACGCCTCGATACAAGAGAGTGTGGGGATGTATAGGCATATACCAACCTGAACATGAGTTTCATACAGATTTTGATCTAGTATGGTATGGTATGCCCCGTATCACACAATTTGGGGCAGTATGGTAGTCCATGCCTTTGGCTGTCTGGTAGACAAAAATTATGACAATATCTCCCTAATTTCACCCATGCTTGCCTCCCTGCCATACTTGTAGACTAATACATGGCCAGTTTCCTCTCCTTCCTCTCTTTCTACCCCTATCCACAACTACCTCCAACATTTGTTTTAGTTAGTCCATGGATGCATCAATCTTTGCCATCTACAATGGATACGATCCATGTACCCAACCTATACATTCTTTCTGGAGAGTCCATAGGCAGGGCCACCTTCTACAATTGTTTTGATCCATTGAGGAATTCCCATGATCTAAATGAAGCATCGGGCCTCAGACATGTTCAACATCTACTCTATAGCAAAACACAAAAGGTGTTAATGGTGAGTTTCAAATGAAGAATACGAGCTTCAAGACAAATAGCTAGTTACTATGATTTATTTGCAGACCTACGAAATGTTTGATCCCATTGGGAAGTAGACAGTTTTCATTTTTTGATCAAGGCATTTTGTTGTCTGCCTTCAAAGATGAAGTTTGTAAGACTTTCTGGCTTTTAGTTGGCTTGTGTTTGGGTTGACATCTTAGCTTTTACTCAAGGTTCCGTAAATCCTCTTCTCTTATATCAACAGTGACTGCCTTGAATTACTTGACAATTTTTATGTAGCAATATTATGTCTTTGATTAGGATGTTGAGATTGCAGCTTTAAACAATGAATACTTCTCTTTTATTAGTGGTTGGACTCAGAAAAACCATACAAATCAATGGAAAAGTTCTAGACAGACAAGCATGTAGGCAAAGCCACATACATCCCCCTCTCATAAGATGTCCACATCCAATTAACATAGCCTCTTGTTAAGCAAATAAGGTGTGGTGCAAATTGTTTGCAGGTCTAGCACTAGCACAAAAGGTTGTGAACTACTATGCCTAGACTTGCACCTTGTGGGTTGATGTACTGCATGCCAACTGGCCAACAGACATACTAATAAACCACATCCTTAAGTTTCTATTACCAAGGAGAATCTCAAACTATTAAAGTATTTCATTCTTCTTAGAGCATTAATTGAGGCAGCATGCAATTATACTAGCACAAAACACCCAAAACAATTGTGAAAAACAAGTGAAGAAAGTTCATAAATATTCTGAGGAATACAAAGCATCATATTTTTCATGGTAAATATCACAATTATAAGATGAGATTTAATTGCATCAAAATTAAACATGGTGAAAACAAAGTATCTCCTGAATGCATAAAAATATATCTCATGATTCTTGAGTAAACAAACTTCTGTGTAGTTCCTATATCCTATGTGATTAAAAATGGAGCAAGAGAAACATCCTACTACGGCTATATGCATCCACCAATTCTAGCTACTTGGACCATTAAGTCAAGGTAACGGCCAGACAAGCCCATTCATGTATGTGCCATTTCGGACAAGATAACTAAAGAAATTTGATTAGATTACTATAGAATTCCAATAATTTCTTTGAATTCATATATTAATTATGCTACCATGGGCTTTAGCCATCTAGTCTCACGTGTCATAGCATTACTCAATTTAATTGTTGTTTGAACCCAGCTTCCAAATGGAAATGGCCCCACCCAAGATATGATGTTAGCAAGCTAGGTTTCTACTTCATCCAAAATTGCACTGTACTTATAGTTTTTTTTCTTTGATAATTATTAGTGCCTATCACACCCATTAACATCCATATGTAAAATTATTAGACATAGTAACACAATATAACTTACAAATCCAAATTCATTGCTTAGAGAGGTTGAGTCATTTTAACTCTACCATCTTTGCAACACCTGCATTTGCATGCTTCTTTGTATTAAAATGAAAAAAAGAGGGCTGCTTATTGCCCAAGGCTCCCATCACGGTAGGGTTTGGGGAAGGTTTAGACATATGCAGCCTTACTCCTACATAAGAAAAGGCTTTTTCCAAGTTATGAACCAATGACCTCCATATCACAATGGACAAACCTCACTGTTGCATCCAAGCTCACCTTCTATGCTTCTTTATTACTTATAGACAAATCTCCAACAGCTTCTTTGCTTTGGAAAAGGCTTAAACCAAGGTTTGCCAAACAGGTATCGAGAGTCATACCGACCAGCGACTGGTTCGATATAGTACTGATAAGTACCATACCAATCATAGCATAGCAGAACTAGAGGAAGGGAGAAGGTGGAGAGAGAAAGGGGATGAGAGAGAGGCCAAGGCTTTGGGGCTTACCAAAGAGAGGAATCGGGTGATGGCTTCACAAGGAGATAGAGGCTGGAGGAGGAGGCAGCAAGGATAGACAGAGGAAGTGAGGACTTTGAGAGTTTCGAGCCTATCCAACGTTGGACTCCAGATCCTGGCAATGGGGATAGATAGATAGATAGATAGATAGATAGAGAGAGAGAGAGAGAGAGAGAGAGAGGACTCACCTAGTAGGGACATTATGATCATCATCATTGTTGGGAGAGTTATGGTAGCTTTGAGCTATTCATAAATCTTGTTCCTATTGATTGAACCACACCTATAACTAATTGGTCCAATTCAGTACATCCCGAACCGGCAAATTCAGCATAGTTCAACTTGATTTAAACCTTTCTATTTTTAAGTAGCCCCTAATTATTATAACGAGAATCAATCTATATTAAAGCAACAAATTAAACAATAACTTTTTCAAACATCAACATTACCATACTTGCAAATTTTTCTTTTAACTATGATAAGCTGCACATACATTTGCACATACACTTTACTAGTGGCATGAATACAAAGCATGCCAAACAATGGCCAGCATGACACATGCTATGTTGTGTCCTTTAGTGGCAAGCAATGCCATGATTAATTGAAACTTAATAAATACTTAAATATATAAATAAAAATAATTTTTTTTCAAGGTTCGCCAAGCTAGTATCAGAGTCATACCAGCTAGTAGGGATGCAACCAAGCCGAGTCGAGTAGTTGGAAGCTCAAGATCAACTTAATTCAAAATACTATCCCAAGCTCGAGCTCAACTTGACTCAACTCAAATATCAACCAAGCTATACTCGAGCTCGAAATCGAGCACTAGCATACTAATAATATATACATATATATAATACATATATAATACACACATATATATATAATACATACATACATATATATATATATACATATATATAATACATATATATATATATATGTATGTATGTATTCGAGTAGGCTCACAAGCTTTAGAGCCGAATATCCTACTATTCGAGCTCGACTCGAGCTCGATAATAATCGAGTTGAGTCGAGCTCGAATAGCTCGCTAGTAGCTCAACTCATTTGCACCCCTACCAGCTAGCAACTAATTTGGTATGGTACGAATGCATACCATACCAACCCGAGGCAAACCAAAACTAGGGTGATGGAGAGGGAGGAGAAGAAGAGAGAGAAGAGGGCGAAGAAACCATGGTTGTTGTCTTTAGGGGGGGGGAGAGAGAGAGAAGAGAAAGAGAAAGAGAGGGGAAGTGAAGTCACCAGGTCCATCATCATCTTTAAGAGAAAAAGCAAGAAGAGAAAGAGAGAGGGAGCAAAGCCATTTAGATTGTCATCATCTTCAAGGGAAGGGGAGAAAGACTGCAAGCGAGAGAAAGAGGAGGAAGAGAGAGGGCAAAGCTACTGAGGTCACGATCACTGGGAGAGAGACTAAAAGAGGAAAGAGAGGACGAAGTGCACACTTATGATGTCGTCAAAGGTGACGGTGCTGATAGCGGATGGCCACATTAAAACCCTAACCCTGACTGAATGTGAGAGGGAGGGAGAGAGTGATCAGGAGACAAGGCAACTCAGGATTGGGTCGAGGATTTACAAAGATAGTGAACCGCCATATGGCAAGCAAAATACGATGGTTCTACTCAGTTCAGGTCGGTTTAGGCCGACTCGAGGTTTATTCCAAACTAAATTTGCATTTTGATCCAATTTCCACCCGAAACAATCTATATGCCCCAAACCAAGCAATTTGGGTCGATATAGCTGACCTTGGTTTTCTTTTTTTTTTGTTCAATATCAAGTGATAACAACACACATTGATCAAAGCCAGATGGGCACAAGTCAATTAAGGTTGACATTGGTTAATACTCTTGCTATGCAAGATACCGTGGTACACATGCATGTCTTGTGCTAACATCAATATAGCCAACGCTTGAAAAGTATCAAAAGATCTATGTGATCAAAAGATGAAAATACCTCAGCTGAATGCAAGCATTTGAAGTGGTTTACCATAAAGCATTGTATTAATGGATGTTCTAAGAGGATCTACTTTGCAGGAATCACGTATACATATTTAAAAAGTTCTGAAACATTTGATTGGCAGGACTCAGAAGAAAAATAAGCAATGGCATCATGGACTAATGTGCATAACTAGTGGTTGTGGTGCATGCACCAAGAAGGGAGGAGGGTCGTTAATAGACGATGCTCAAGCAACTGAGTATGCGGCTCAAACTTCTAAATGCATAATCTTATATTGATTGTGAAGATTCCCATGGAGCAGGATAGAGATTCTTTTTCTTTCACATGTAGAAATCCAACATCTACAAGGTCCAATGAGAAAACTCTTTGCTATGAATCTCTTAACATGATTGGTTTTTCATTTCTTTTTTTGACATGATTAAGTTGTCTGTATGATATCCCTATCATAACTAACAAGTTTTAATCCATCCATATAGCATAAATTTTCCTGAATGCATGTCAAAAACCAGAGTGGTAGCAATATTCATTGATCAAAGCAGAACAACAGACCTTTAAAAAGGTTGAATATGCTATGGAATATCGCAATGGCAATAGCACAAATTGTTTGCTGTGATAGGTGGAAAAGATGGGAAGAAATAGAATTATGGTACCAACAGACGATATGATGATTAAAAAAACCAACTGTTTATGGCATTAAATAGATGGAGTTGAGTAATCCAGTGATCAGGCATGCCTGTGACTAAATTAGATTGAAATATACCAAAAATAATATTAAGAAAAGAAACATAAAAAAAGGAAAGTGAAGAATTGAGAGTTAGATGCTAGGAATTCATCCAGAAAAAATATCAATATTCTAAACTACCCTTTAACTGAATGGAACAATCCTAATATAATCACTAGGTCAGTCATAACTATATCACTGATGCAAAAAGAAAGAAACTTAAAAGAGCTATGCAGTTGTATTCACAATATTTTATAGAACAGAATTTAAAGCAGCATGCGTAGCAGTAGAATTATATTGTAAACTCCTTCAGCAAGTGGTCAGATCTGATGATCTCATGTCCCATCCTGTCCCACTAATCATGTCTTTTAAATCACAGATTTTTCCCATCCTGTCCCACTAACACATCTTCAAAAAAATAAAAATAGCAAACAAGGAGCCCATGTTTAGAGACTCAAAATCCTTGATAGCTCTCAACAAGGCACAACTACAACACTGCATTCTAGAGTTTCACCTGGAAACATCTAAGTGAAACCTGTTTTCCTTAATGATCTTCATGACATGATACAAATTGGACATAAAATCCAGCTGATGCAAGTGGAAACACCACTTTTACCCAACAAAAAGACTTTAAAAGGTTGTAGCCTTGGCTGGACTCCACAATTGCAACGCCAACTTCTTATGCCTATTCATGAACGTATTTGTGCAGCTAGATTATTATGACAGCACTTTCTCACTTTGAGCATTATCCAGCCAAGATATGGGCAGCAGGCAGTAGAAAACAGATCGCCCCCATCTACCAGCAAATATGTCAACAAAAAATCAAAGAGCAACTCTCTTTAATAACTTCAACAAGCAAATAATGAGGCCATACGTTGTACTCCATTATGAGGTTTCATTCATCGACAAAATCCATATATAGTTTAAAACAGTTTCTAATAAAACCATCAAATAACGAGGTTGATGTCTTCCTATGAGAAGGAATTTTTTTTTTTTAAAAGTTGTTTCTCTCTCAATCATGACAAATATATGCTTCTAAAAATATATCTGTCACGTGATTCATAAATAACACCCAAGTTCAAAAACTCGGTTTCAGTTTCACCTGGATCTGCAGAGTTTCGGTTTTCAGCCATTTCACAAGTCTCACTATAAGTTTCGAAGTTTAGGTTAAAAAAATCAAGGAAAAATAAAAAAATAAAATAGGAAAAATAAAAGAAGCCAAGAAAATTATTACACAATATCTTTAAAGTATGTCTTATTGGAGGGTGAGTCTTGATGCAATGGTAAGGTAGTTCTATTGTGACGTAAAGGTCACAAGTTCAAAACATCAAAACAACCTCTCTAAAAGCAAGGTTAAGACTATGTACATCTGACCCTCCCCAGACCTTGCAATGGAGGGAGCCTTGTAAAGTTAGCCACCCTTTATTCCTTGTTATATGGATTTTTTATTTGTATTGTTATGGACAATTTTAAGCAAAAGTTAGCATTACATATAAGTGATATTCACTAAATATGCTGGTATTTTGTATTGTGAAATATTTAATTCTTGATCTTTAATTGTTCAAAAATATTAATTCGGAAGCTTTTATTGACTTGTGGATTGGAATACCTATCCACATTTTCAAAGAATTTATAAGTATATTAAACTTTTGTATTTCTCTCATATTCTTGACGACAAGTAACCATTTAATCAAACACATGTAATTTAATTAAAGTGTTGTATGTTATTAAAAAAAATGTTACAGCTATGAAAAATCTTGTAGTTAGTTATTCTTTATTCTTTACAATGCACTATAACTGATAAGGACCTATCCGAAGATAACTTGTGAAGGATTTTTGTCTATCTCCTTTTTCAACCAAAGAAAAAACATTCAAATTGATGGTCGATAATCTATGGACTAAATAATTAAGAAAACAATCCCATTATATTATTGAACACCAAAAAAAAAGACAGAAAAATCAACTATAGTCAATTTCCATCAGTTTCAACCAGAACTGGCTTGAGACCCTATGAAATGTGTCAGTATTGACCAGAACTGACTAAAATTGCAGGAACTAACAAAAATCCAGAATGGGAGATCAATTTTGGTTCGGTTTTGACCAAAGATCAAAACCTTGGTCTCATCTTACCCACTTTTATCACCCTAGGAAATTTCTGAGTCATGGTATAAAGATTTGATTAGAAAATGGTATAAACATTTAATATGCTAGTTCAAAAGAGATTGCGTTGAGAAAAGTTCTATGTTGTTTCAGACCTGCTCCATCAATTTTGAGCAAAATTCTAATCAATTTTCTTTTAAAAAAAAAAGGTCCAAAAATTGACCAAAATCAATATTGAGGGATTGCTTCCAGTCAGTTTCAGCCAAAATATCTACTATATAATGTGAAAGCCTCATAGTCCAGCTTGCAAGGCTGGACTCTGAGGCCTTTGTGTAGTGAATTTCCTGCCGATATGTTTTTATTTATTCTTACAGTGCCAATGGCAATGTTTCTACCAAGTGAAGCCTTTCTCTAAAGGGATGGGGCTTACCAAGTACTATATTAGAAAATAGCATTCTATTGATCGATGAGATTATAATTTCTTTTTAAGAAAAGGTTGCTTAAGGTACCTCTTTTATCTGAGAGCCTCATCACCACAACTATTTTATCACAGTCATCAATCAAATATTCCTTATGAAACAAAACATGCATTTTGTACATGCCGAAATCTAGTTTTCGATAGTGGCCTCAAGGCAATAACTTCTAAAGGCAAAATATCAAACCTTCAGTTGCCCATTTCTTTGGATGAATGTGTGGAACATGACATGTCTAATCACTTGTCAAAACACTTGAACATGACATCTTCTCTTTTCTACTCTCATACTAGGTTTTAAGAGTCAACATATTGATGCCCATATAATGCAAAACTACCAAAATATAGAAGTTCAATGAAGCCCAACAATCAGTCATCTCTTTATGTTGCTCTCTGTCAATTTGAAAGTATTATCATTAGTGTTGACTGTGTCTTGTAATTAATAATGCCATCCTATATTGCAACTCTAAGGCTGGCATCCTACATTATTGTCATACTGCAAGTAGGGTTGGCAATGGCTCAGGTTCAGTAGGATCAACTAAGGGCAATAACATAGAAAATCTTAACTCATACCTGATCTGACCGGACATCAGGCCAAGAACTCCTGACCCATATCCACCCATGACTCATTTTGGGTCACCCATTTGAACCTAACCTTATCGATTTTGGAAGATTCAATCCCTAATAAATTTATGCTAATATATCAAATCTAATATTTATAAGTCTTACGAGTTATTTTCCAAAATGATTTAAATAACCAGTACCGAGAAAAGGACTAATCACTTAAAAAATTGACATCCAAGATAGAACTCTATTCATGACCCAAGTCATAGCTTCGACCCATGTCCAACCCATTTAAAGTTTGGGTCGGAAAATCTGACCCATCCAACCCTTACTAAAAGAACTCTTGACCCAAACCCAACCAGTTGAGTTCAATCAAGTTTCCCAGGTCTGGTAATTTTTGCCATTCCAACCCACAAAGTACATTATACTAGAAAGTGCCAAATTTCATAAATTCCCATCCTCATAACCAAGGCAAGTGGCTTCTACTTTCAAGGAAGGATTGGGTCATCCTTAGGTCATAATTAAGGAAATGTAAATAAAGTGAAAAATAACTAATATGAGTATGAGAAATTTTCTATCAGATCTTTTTATATGATTTTCAAAAGATAAAACTTGAAAAAGACTTTTAAATAGTCATAGATTTCTTTCAATTACATAAATCTATTTTGAGTAAGTTGAGAGTTATTATCCAACTAGTGCTACAAAATGTAAGGTGTCTTTGGCAATGCTTCTACTTCAACAGAAACCCATTTCAATAAGCATCATAAAAGATTAAAAAGAAGTACTTCATACATTTTAATGCATTGTAATCACACGTTGTAGGAGGTGAATCACATGGGTCGTAACAAATGTGTAAGTGCGATTAGCAAGATTCAATTCTCACTGCTAGCTAGAGCAATTTGAAATTTAAATTTAGAAATCATACTTAGCTACAAATAATCAATTGCATAAAACTAATCAGGACTGCACTGGATTGTTCACATTTGTATTACTATTTAAATTACACCATTCCCGAGCTATAATCAAACCTTCAACAATTTTTAATTCAGGTATACCAAGAAATAAGTAGCATTTATTCAATTTAACAAGATCATTTTGCAACTTCAATAAGGGTTGAGGTTGTGGTTCAAGATTTGCATGGAACAAATTACTCTAGAAGCCAGGTTTTACTTCAAGCAGAATCAAGTTCGGCTTTGTAGCACCAAGTATGGACCAAGTCACATAACTGCATCTTGTAACCATGAAACAAGGGACTGTTGCAAAGAATAATCTTCATATAATGGTTCATAAAGATTTATACACTGCTTAACCTCAAAAGCAACAACAATCCCTGACTCATATGTAACAAATCATGATCAAGTCAAGATCATCTTAGGATTGGCAAAAGAAAAGATTAATACATCCAACTATCCAAATTGGTTAAGTCTTTTATGCTGATACAAGAGACCTTGATTTGTTTGAGCCCTTACTCCAATTTTCAGTGAGGCTTCCACCATGTTAGTTCTAAAAATGAGAGAAAGAAAGAGTTCACATACCATCTAAGACCATTCAAAGTCCTACAAAGGGGACATGTTTTTGAAATTTAATATATCGATGGTTCAACTCATCTAGCTTCTCCATAACTTCTATAGTAGTGCAACCACCTAATCATGGGTCATAAAAGTTACATTCCTTTAAAGTATAAAGGGAGTTGAAAATTTTGGAAATAGGCCTTCGGAGTTATCAACACACCTTGTAACGAAACAAACCGACTTCCATACATAATCCTAGACCTAAAGAAACCTACAATAATTGAAATTAATTCACAAAGAACCCAGGTAACATAACAAGAGTTTGTGACATTAATCAAGCTATGAAGAGTAAGCAACATAGGATTTACAGTAAACATCAGAAGAATAATGATTGAAAACCCTAAGTTCTTCTATTTTCAGTTCTTCTCATGCAGTCTTCTAATAGAACAAGCTTCTAAGTCCAACTCTCATGCCAAGATCCTTAAATCAACAAGCTAAAATTGGATGTTTTCTTCATCATTCTTGCTGATATAGGAATAGAAGGCATCAGAAGGCATCAATGCTCTAAATTGCTTTTTCCTCTCCATCGGCAATGAGATCTTATGCATGCCCCCCTCCACCCCGACCTTTTGGAAATTTATATAATTCCAATTTGTACATGCAATTCATATCGAGGAAGCAACTGCATCATGACTGGCAAAGTACCTAGGTGGTGAACCCTTCAAATGCCAAGATAGATGCCTCTTTAGCTAGGTGGCCACCTAAAGAAATAGGATCAAAAGGTTTAGCTGTCTGGACTTTGGGAGAATAAAAAAAGAAAAGAAAGAGGATCCACTTAGAGGAGTCATTCACCTTGACCACTGTAGTTGGGTCGGCACAATCAGTGGTTAAACATCCCTATCTCCTTTTCAATGTCTTATGCCATCTCTCCCACTCTCTCTTATTTCCTCTTTTACTAATGGGCCAGGAAAAAGGTACATTTGATGCCTGCAGGTGATTAATTACAATAGAAGTAGTGTTTATTGTTGAGAAGCTCGATACAAGCAGCTCCCATTTTTAGTTGATATACTTCTTTCTCATTCTCTAAAAGTCATTATTTCAATACAATCAAGAGCGTGCAATCATTGCAAAAGATTGTAGTTATATGATGCAAATTGTTATATGCACTACAGATACAACTTTTACTATTGCCATCTTTTTCAATATATCTTCAGATAAAGGTGAGCCCAAAATCCAATCACGTGCAAGTTAATCTCATTAATGATGACAATAGCCAGAAAACAGATTATCACTATGCTTTCCCGAAATCTTATCGTCCGTTGCATACCTTTTTTCTACTTGCCACTTCCCAAAGTGTCTCAGGTAAGAAATTTCTGAAAACTTTGCTGAAAGGCACTTTCCCACCCTTTTTTGCTGTTCATTTTCAAATGTTTTACCCAATCTTTTTTGCTAGTACTAGATCCAATTTTAAAAACGAATAGCACACCACAGAGAAGCATCTAAATCAACAAATATAACAACAAACACTCAAGATCCCCATCCACTAAGTTTTTGAAAACAGGAGGCGAGATGGCCTAAATAGACGAAGCCCTAGCCAGATTTGAATCCAATAAACAGATCAAATAAGAGGGGAGGGGAAAAGCGAGATCTTACAGCGGGGTAGGAGGTGGTGTTGACGGTGAGGAGGGAGATCTCGTCGACCTTGGGGCGGAAGAGGGCGAGTTGGGCGTTGGCACCGGAGGCGAGAGAGAGGCGGCGGTCGCAGGGAGAGAGTTGGGTCTGATCAAAGAAGAAGGACTGCCGGGTGGAGAAGGCGATGCCGAAGGTGAAGCCGTCTCCTCTCTGGATCTTGGCGTCCGCGCACGGCTGGAACACCCGGTTGTTGTCCCCAGCCTCCACTGGCGTCGCCACCATCCCCAGAGCCACCACCACGATCACTATCACCGCCACCGCCGTTGCCGACGCCGCCTTCATCGCTCTCTCTCTCTATAGCGACAGCCCCGGCGTGGATTGACCGGTTTGAGAGATCAGCAGAGCAAACGAGGAGGGACGCGTTTGGCCTTGTCCCCGAAATGGAAACCCCCGCTGGGGGCGAAGCTGAGCCGAACAACCAGGGCGGCTCTCAAGTTTGGTTCGGACCCAAACCCGGCTAGACTTGACTTAACTATTACCAATCAGCTTTAATAATTTTTTAATTTAAGCTATTTATTTTTTTAAAATATTATTAATTTAATATTTTAAAATATAATATAATATTATTTTTTATTTTAATTATATATTATTAATTATGATCAAGTTTGAACTTGAGCTCAAATCTGATTTGGATGATATATAGGTTGAGCCGATTTGATCTTAAGTATTAATTTTTTTATTGAATCGAGTTCAAGTTGAATTTCAAGCTAGAATATTTTGAATAGAGCCAAACTCGAGCCTTTAGCTATTTAATTTGACTCAGCTTAATTACATATCTACCCATGACTCAGGTTGTGTTCGGCTTGAAACTAGTATGGTTGGTATTCTATTTGTATCTTTGCAACCAATAACTAAATCCAAATAATTTTAAGGACTAATAATCAAGATCCAAATCTGAAATATTCAAGAATATAATCTAAAATTGACATCCGGATTGGTTGCATTTGGCCACATCTATAACAAAAGCAATATATGTTAGATCCAAATAGGGACTCAAGTCCAATTAAGTCTCTATATACTTGTATTTGTTAGAACCCAAAAAGATCAAAAGAAAAAAAAAAAAACCATATTGTGTCACATTTCAAATATTAATCAAATAATGAATGAACACTTTCAGTACGCATATGAACTAATTACTTTTATTTATTTTACATCATGGTCTAGATATATAATATTGATCCAAGGAAAGATTTTGATGAATATAAAATATTTGAGCATAAAACTAATAGTTTATTGAACTATATGTTGAAAAAGTTTTAGAAAAATAAAATCAATCCTAAAAAGTCAAACCAATTGCAAAAATTTGATGTTAAAAAGCAAGTTTGGAAAGCTACATTATGAGAAAAGTTATGATTGAAGTAGAAGGTTAACCCCAAATTTTGAGAAGATGACTTTGGCATATAAGATCTCAAGTAGCATAAAACTATGAGTCGATCCCAAGTTCTATGAGTCGACTTACTCAAGACAAGATAAAAAACTATATTTTTAGTCTGACTCTCAAGTTGACTCTCTCAAACCATAAGTCAACCCTTGATCCACTTCCAGTTGATCCTAAGTTGGCTATACTGACTCTCTTAGATAGGATAGAGAGGTGATAAAATGGATTTGATCCGAGTTGACCCTAAGTTAGCCTGAGTCGATCCTAGTCAACTTTGAGTCAAACCCAAGTTGATTTGACTCCATTGTGTTTAACAACTCTAGCTGCTAGTTTTGCAGATACAAAAAGCTCCCAATAGCCAGTTCCTACCTTCGAATGGGAAAAACCCATTTTTGGACCTTCTAAGAGCTTTAAATGCCTACCAAACATGTTGAAAAAAAGAAAAGGAGGAAAACAAAGAGAAAACCCAAGATATATTGAGTGTTCATTTAAGAAAGAGTATTTACTTCCTAACCACCAAACTCTTAAGATTTCAGAAGGTTCGAACAAGAAGAAAAAGAGTATTTGTTATTAAGCTTTCTCAACAACATTCTCTCAAGCTTCAATGACCTTTCTATTTGCTCTTTAGGAGTTCTTTCTTATGTTCTTTGATATTTACTCTATTTCTGTTGTAACATCTATCTAAGTCTTTAATTAGATTGTATCTTTGTGAAAATCTATAAGTAATTTTGGGGATTGATTTTGATTGATTTTCATTGACAAAATTAATTAAATTTTATTGTGAACCTAATTAAAATAATCAAGCTGTAATCTTAAAGGAATTGTAGAGGAATTTTTTAAAGAAAATTTGAAAAATTGATGTAGATGCTGAGTTTGATACCGAACTGCAATAAAATTTTGTATTTGCATGTACTCTTGCTTACTTTTATCTTATTGTTATTTGCATTTGCATATCTATGATTTTAATTATTGCTACCATTGCACCTTCACCCTATATGTTTTAAGATTGAGCACATATCTCTTTTAATTTTTGAGAAATCTAGTTTATCCCCTCTCTTGGGTTGTCTATCTAGGCAACAAGTAATATCAGAGTATTGGTATTGAGTCTCTTTTTAATTTAACAACCAAGAGTTAAAGATTGAATGGCAGCATAAATAGACTTGTCTCTTATGAAAGGGCAATTTACTAACTGAACCCCATTGTTTAATGGCACCAATTGATAGAAAACATGCAGGATTTGTAGCTCTACCTTCGAAAATATTTTTTAAAAATAAATGTGGTAGAATTAATTATTAATCTAATTAATAACTAGAGCTACTGATCACATCAATAAACCCTACATTTCAAGGATCTAAATGTGATATACATACTTTTAAAATCTAAAAATTAAATTGACAGCAGTAAATAATTTTACTACTCTACATGTTCAGAACATGATACTTTACACGGGTAGTCGAACACCGTAATCTATATTATGATAATTGGTATCGCTTTGATACCAATCTGTTGGGATATCAGCTACTTTGATACCACTTGTTAAGAATCTAGTACCAAATTATTACGGTAGAAAGAAAAAAATAAAATAAGAAAATAATCAAGTACATGGATTAGCCCAAAGGCTCGCTTCCATGGGACATGCAAAGTTTTACTATAAAAGAGAAAAATAAATATAAGAGAAGAACATCCACTCTCAACTCACCGTATACAAATCTTTCTTAACTAGAAGCTATCCTTACAAAAGCTCTCTCAGAATTTCAAGAAGATTCTCAGAAGCTACAAGATGCTCTATCCTTATAACCTTCTCGCTAGATGCTATGCACCCATTGCTTCTCTCTCTCACAGGCTGCGCATAGTCGGTGCTTTGCCAAGCTCTTCTCGATGGCTGCCTGAGCCTCTCTACGTGCCTCTCACGCTATATGCACCATCCTACTACTCCACAGTACCTCAGTTCTTTAAATATGATGAGAATCTTCTTCTCAGCAGTTCACAGAAGTCCTAATAGAATTTTTTCTCCTAATATGAGTCAAACATGTCCTTGATGAAGTCTTGAAATATTTTTCGATCTTCAAATCATGACCGCAATCCTCCATAGTTACTGAATCCTGTGGTCCATGCGCAACTCTCGTAGATCCTTTGGATTTATAGTTTGAGTCCAAATAGAAAATCTCATCCTATTCTGTTCACCTTCGTCGAGCCGGCTCGATCTCAGCCCGAGCCGACTTGACCCCGTATCCGAGTCAGCTCGACTACTTGCTGATATTGATTCTCTTCTATTGTAGATCGAATTTAAGACGTCAAATTCTAACAATCTCCATCTCAACATCTTATCACTTTCATCAAGAGAAAAAGAAAAAGTATATCTTATGCTGATGTTAAACTTACAATTATATTTATGAGATACTGTAATCTGCTTGATGGAATATTGTGCTATCCTAAAAATCTTTGATACTCCTCATCTGTCCTCTTGATTCTTTTGCTCTATTCAATTTTTATCACTGCTAATATCTGAAGCCAGGCATTGGATTTCATTAGTTCGACCTCTCATTCTTGCTTGTGCATCGGTCAAAGATGAATGAATTAAATTGAATAAGCGTGTCCATGTCCTGTCATGTTCAATTACTCACTCGAATCTCCACTAATATTCTCTTGTGGTGGTTGATGGAACCAAATCGATTCCACGCAAAGAGGAGAGAATCTCTATCTTGAGTTCCAATGGCATATCAAGAACGAGCAGAAGCGAAAGCATGCTGACCGGTCCATCAGTCAGCTTGCTGCTAAGAAGTGGGCAAGAGCTAACCCACCGCTGTTGAGGTGATTACTAAATTTTTCAGTTCAAAATACTGATGTAGCATCAATTGACTTTGTCTATAACATACATGGTAGACTAAGTCTACCCACCTACCCAAGAATTCCCCATCATGCCAATCCTAACCAACGACGATGTTGGAAGTCCATATGGGACTAGGGTCAGCAATCAACCTGATCTGTGTCCCCACCCGTCCCCATTCCAACAAGCATTCCCCTAGTGGGCTTCTCGTGGTGCTCCCATGGGGCCCTGCCTTGGGTGCTCCTATGGCCTCCATCTGACTTTAAGAGTTTGTGATCCGTCTTGCCCTCATGCCCTGGGACATGCTTGCTGATCATGGATGGGCAAACGTGGGAGTTAAGCCAAGCCGCTCGATCCCATCTTCGTCATAGGCTGTGTCCACTCTGACCTGAGATCTGCTCGAGAAAGTCTTCTACGGTAATAGAAACTTCATTTTACGATGTTGCCTCTCATCCTTCTGAGTCTCCCATCTCATTTCCGATCCATCTCCACCTAAAGCTCCACATCACACTGGGCTTCCTCTAGCTCCTGAAGCTCCACCTCGTACTGAACTTTCTATCAGATAGTAATATCCTCTTATCTTCTTCTTTTTCTTCAATATTATCCTATCGCTGTGCATGACCTTCAGGATTCCATCATCAGCTATCCACCTATAATCGTTTGAATCCAGTCTGCTCAGTGAGATAAGATTTCGCTTGAAGTTGAATATGTATCGGATCTTCTTCAATCTTCTCACTACATCATCATGTGTCCTCCAACTGATCGTTCCGATGTCTTTGATCACACAGCTCGATCCATTCGATAGATAAACAGTGCCATACTGCTCTCTAGGGAGTCAATTTGCTCCTTTCTGCAATAAATATTATATGTGTATGTAGAATCTAAAATCTACTGCTAGAAAGAATTAGATATCTTATCAGATATCTCTAGAACATCATCCTCTAACTCGCTACTGGCCGTCACTGCAGTAGCCCTCGTTCGATCCTTGAGTTGTGGATAATTCTTGACTCGATGCCTCAATTCATCGCATATGTAGTATTTAATCTTGCTAGGATCCCTCATCTTGGACCTGGATCATCCTCCTTGCGATCCTCTTCTACTCCATCTACTGCCTCCTACTCTTTTAGAAATCATCAATGCTGAGCTACCACAATCTGAGCTTAAAGTTGGATTCCTCCTGAGAACCTCACTCTAGAGTATTGCTGTAGTGATCTCATCCATCTTGATGATGCTTTTTTCACTAAAAAAGCAGTCATCAAGGACTCATACGAAAGAGAAAGCGATGCTAGCAAGAC